>BSQZ01000072.1:3037500-3178712 GCA_033239005.1 Lamellibrachia satsuma | reverse complement strand
CATATACATCTAGAGTATGCGAGCTACGCAAGGGGTCCATATACATCTAGAGTATGCTAGCTACGCAAGGGGTCCATATACATCTAGAGTATGCGAGCTACGCAAGTGGTCCATATACATCTAGAGTATGCGAGCTACGCAAGGGGTCCATGTACATGTAGAGTATGCGAGCTACGCAAGGGGTCCATATACATCTAGAGTATGCGAGCTACGCAAGGGGGTCCATATACATGTAGAGTATGCAAGCTACGCAAGTGGTCCATATACATCTAGAGTATGCGAGCTACGCAAGGGGTCCATATACATCAAGAGTATGCGAGCTGTGCAAGTGGTTCCATATACATCTAGAGTATGCGAGCTACGCAAGGGGTCCATATACATCTAGAGTATGCGATCTCCGCAAGTGGTCCATATACATCTAGAGTATGCGATCTACGCAAGTGGTCCATATACATCTAGAGTATGCGATCTCCGCAAGTGGTCCATATACATCTAGAGTATGCGATCTACGCAAGTGGTCCATATACATCTAGAGTATGCGAGCTCTCGCAAGTGGTCCATATACATCTAGAGTATGCGAGCTCCGCAAGGTGTCCATATACATCTAGAGTATGCGAGCTCCGCAAGGGGTCCATATACATGTAGAGTATGTGAGCTACGCAAGTGGTCCATATACATCTAGAGTATGCGAGCTCCGCAAGTGGTCCCTATACAAGTAGAGTATGCGAGCTACGCAAGGGGTCCATATACATCTAGAGTATGCGAGCTACGCAAGTGGTCCATATACATCTAGAGTATGCGAGCTACGCAAGTGGTCCATATACATCTAGAGTATGCGAGCTCCGCAAGTGGTCCATATACATCTAGAGTATGCGAGCTACGCAAGGGGTCCATATACATCTAGAGTAATCGAGCTACGCAAGGGGTCCATATACATCTAGAGTATGCGAGCTACGCAAGGGGTCCATATTCATCTAGAGTATGCGAGCTACGCAAGGGGTCCATCTACATCTAGAGTATGCGAGCTACGCAAGGGGTCCATGTACATCTAGAGTATGCGAGCTACGCAAGGGGTCCATATACATCTAGAGTATGCGAGCTACGCAAGGGGTCCATATACATCTAGAGTATGCGAGCTACGCAAGGGGTCCATATACATCTAGAGTATGCGAGCTACGCAAGGGGTCCATGTACATCTAGAGTATGCGAGCTACGCAAGGGGTCCATATACATCTAGAGTATGCGAGCTACGCAAGGGGTCCATATACATGTAGAGTATGCGAGCTACGCAAGGGGTCCATATACATCTAGAGTATGCGAGCTACGCAAGGGGTCCATATACATCTAGAGTATGCGAGCTACGCAAGGGGTCCATATACATCTAGAGTATGCGAGCTACGCAAGTGGTCCATATACATCTAGAGTATGCGAGCTACGCAAGGGGTCCATATACATCTAGAGTATGCGAGCTACGCAAGTGGTCCATATACATCTAGAGTATGCGAGCTACGCAAGTGGTCCATATACATCTAGAGTATGCGAGCTACGCAAGTGGTCCATATACATCTAGAGTATGCGAGCTACGCAAGGGGTCCATATACATCTAGAGTATGCGAGCTACGCAAGGGGTCCATATACATCTAGAGTATGCGAGCTACGCAAGGGGTCCATATACATCTAGAGTATGCGAGCTACGCAAGGGGTCCATATACATGTAGAGTATGCGAGCTACGCAAGGGGTCCATATACATCTAGAGTATGCGAGCTACGCAAGGGGTCCATATACATCTAGAGTATGCGAGCTACGCAAGGGGTCCATATACATCTAGAGTATGCGAGCTACGCAAGGGGTCCATATACATCTAGAGTATGCGAGCTACGCAAGGGGTCCATATACATCTAGAGTATGCGAGCTATGCAAGGGGTCCATATACATCTAGAGTATGCGAGCTACGCAAGGGGTCCATATACATCTAGAGTATGCGAGCTACGCAAGGGGTCCATATACATCTAGAGTATGCGAGCTACGCAAGGGGTCCATATACATCTAGAGTATGCGAGCTACGCAAGGGGTCCATATACATCTAGAGTATGCGAGCTACGCAAGGGGTCCATATACATCTAGAGTATGCGAGCTACGCAAGGGGTCCATATACATCTAGAGTATGCGAGCTACGCAAGGGGTCCATATACATCTAGAGTATGCGAGCTACGCAAGGGGTCCATATACATCTAGAGTATGCGAGCTACGCAAGGGGTCCATATACATCTAGAGTATGCGAGCTACGCAAGTGGTCCATATACATCTAGAGTATGCGAGCTCAGCAAGAGGTCCATATACATCTAGAGTATGCGAGCTACGCAAGTGGTCCATATACATCCAGAGTATGCGAGCTACGCAAGGGTCCATATCCATCTAGAGTATGCCAGCTCCACAAGTGGTCCATATACATCTAGAGTATGCGAGCTCTGCAAGTGGTCCATATACATCTAGAGTATGCGAGCTCCGCAAGTGGTCCATATACATCTAGAGTATGCGAGCTACGCAAGGGGTCCATATACATCTAGAGTATGCGAGCTCTGCAAGTGGTCCATATACATCTAGAGTATGCGAGCTACGCAAGGGGTCCATATACATGTAGAGTATGCGAGCTACGCAAGTGGTCCATATACATCTAGAGTATGCGAGCTCCGCAAGTGGTCCATATACATCTAGAGTATGCGAGCTACGCAAGGGGTCCATATACATCTAGAGTATGCGAGCTCCGCAAGTGGTCCATATACATCTAGAGTATGCGAGCTACGCAAGTGGTCAATATACATCTAGAGTATGCGAGCTCCGCAAGTGGTCCATATACATCTAGAGTATGCGAGCTACGCAAGGGGTCCATATACATCTAGAGTATGCGAGCTACGCAAGGGGTCCATATACATCTAGAGTATGCGAGCTACGCAAGGGGTCCATATACATCTAGAGTATGCGAGCTACGCAAGGGGTCCATATACATCTAGAGTATGCGAGCTACGCAAGGGGTCCATATACATCTAGAGTATGCGAGCTACGCAAGTGGTCCATATACATCTAGAGTATGCGAGCTACGCAAGGGGTCCATATACATCTAGAGTATGCGAGCTACGCAAGGGGTCCATATACATCTAGAGTATGCGAGCTACGCAAGGGGTCCATATACATCTAGAGTATGCGAGCTACGCAAGGGGTCCATATACATCTAGAGTATGCGAGCTACGCAAGGGGTCCATATACATCTAGAGTATGCGAGCTACGCAAGTGGTCCATATACATCTAGAGTATGCGAGCTACGCAAGGGGTCCATATACATCTAGAGTATGCGAGCTACGCAAGGGGTCCATATACATCTAGAGTATGCGAGCTACGCAAGGGGTCCATATACATCTAGAGTATGCGAGCTACGCAAGGGGTCCATATACATCTAGAGTATGCGAGCTACGCAAGGGGTCCATATACATCTAGAGTATGCGAGCTACGCAAGGGGTCCATATACATCTAGAGTATGCGAGCTACGCAAGTGGTCCATATACATCTAGAGTATGCGAGCTACGCAAGTGGTCCATATACATCTAGAGTATGCGATCTCCGCAAGTGGTCCATATACATCTAGAGTATGCGATCTCCGCAAGTGGTCCATATACATCTAGAGTATGCGAGCTCCGCAAGTGGTCCATATACATCTAGAGTATGCGAGCTCCCCAAGTGGTCCATATACATCTAGAGTATGCGAGCTCTGCAAGGGGTCCATATACATCTAGAGTATGCGAGCTACGCAAGGGGTCCATATACATGTAGAGTATGCGAGCTACGCAAGTGGTCCATATACATGTAGAGTATGCGAGCTACGCAAGTGGTCCATATACATCTAGAGTATGCGAGCTACGCAAGGGGTCCATATACATCTAGAGTATGCGAGCTACGCAAGGGGTCCATATACATCTAGAGTATGCGAGCTACGCAAGGGGTCCATATACATCTAGAGTATGCGAGCTACGCAAGTGGTCCATATACATCTAGAGTATGCAAGCTACGCAAGGTGTCCATGTACTTCTAGAGTATGCGAGCTACGCAAGGGCCCATGTACATCTAGAGTATGCGAGCTACGCAAGGGATCCATATACATCTAGAGTATGCGATCTCCGCAAGTGGTCCATATACATCTAGAGTATGCGATCTCCGCAAGTGGTCCATATACATCTAGAGTATGCGAGCTCCGCAAGTGGTCCATATACATCTAGAGTATGCGAGCTCCGCAAGTGGTCCATATACATCTAGAGTATGCGAGCTACGCAAGTGGTCCATATACATCTAGAGTATGCGAGCTCCGCAAGTGGTCCATATACATCTAGAGTATGCGAGCTACGCAAGGGGTCCATATACATCTAGAGTATGCGAGCTACGCAAGGGGTCCATATACATGTAGAGTATGCGAGCTACGCAAGGGGTCCATATACATCTAGAGTATGCGAGCTACGCAAGTGGTCCATATACATCTAGAGTATGCGAGCTCCGCAAGTGGTCCATATACATCTAGAGTATGCGAGCTACGCAAGGGGTCCATATACATCTAGAGTATGCGATCTCCGCAAGTTGTCCATATACATCTAGAGTATGCGAGCTACGCAAGTGGTCCATATACATCTAGAGTATGCGAGCTACGCAAGGGGTCCATATACATCTAGAGTATGCGAGCTACGCAAGGGGTCCATATACATCTAGAGTATGCGAGCTACGCAAGGGGTCCATATACATCTAGAGTATGCGAGCTACGCAAGGGGTCCATATACATCTAGAGTATGCGAGCTACGCAAGGGGTCCATATACATCTAGAGTATGCGAGCTACGCAAGTGGTCCATATACATCTAGAGTATGCGAGCTACGCAAGGGGTCCATATACATCTAGAGTATGCGAGCTACGCAAGGGGTCCATATACATCTAGAGTATGCGAGCTACGCAAGGGGTCCATATACATCTAGAGTATGCGAGCTACGCAAGGGGTCCATATACATCTAGAGTATGCGAGCTATGCAAGGGGTCCATATACATGTAGAGTATGCGAGCTACGCAAGGGGTCCATATACATCTAGAGTATGCGAGCTACGCAAGGGGTCCATATACATCTAGAGTATGCGAGCTACGCAAGGGGTCCATATACATGTAGAGTATGCGAGCTACGCAAGGGGTCCATATACATCTAGAGTATGCGAGCTACGCAAGTGGTCCATATACATCTAGAGTATGCGAGCTATGCAAGGGGTCCATATACATCTAGAGTATGCGAGCTACGCAAGGGGTCCATATACATCTAGAGTATGCGATCTCCGCAAGTGGTCCATATACATCTAGAGTATGCGATCTCCGCAAGTGGTCCATATACATCTAGAGTATGCGATCTCCGCAAGTGGTCCATATACATCTAGAGTATGCGATCTCCGCAAGTGGTCAATATACATCTAGAGTATGTGAGCTCCCCAAGTGGTCCATATACATCTAGAGTATGCGAGCTCCGCAAGTTGTCCATATACATCTAGAGTATGCGAGCTCTGCAAGGGGTCCATATACATCTAGAGTATGCGAGCTACACAAGGGGTCCATATACATGTAGAGTATGCGAGCTACGCAAGTGGTCCATATACATGTAGAGTATGCGAGCTACGCAAGTGGTCCATATACATCTAGAGTATGCGAGCTACGCAAGGGGTCCATATACATCTAGAGTATGCGAGCTACGCAAGGGGTCCATATACATGTAGAGTATGCGAGCTATGCAAGGGGTCCATATACATCTAGAGTATGCGAGCTACGCAAGGGGTCCATATACATCTAGAGTATGCGAGCTACGCAAAGGGTCCATATACATCTAGAGTATGCGAGCTACGCAAGGGGTCCATATACATCTAGAGTATGCGAGCTACGCAAGTGGTCCATATACATCTAGAGTATGCGAGCTACGCAAGGGGTCCATATACATCTAGAGTATGCGAGCTACGCAAGTGGTCCATATACATGTAGAGTATGCGAGCTACGCAAGTGGTCAATATACATCTAGAGTATGCGAGCTCTGCAAGTGGTCCATATACATCTAGAGTATGCGAGCTACGCAAGGGGTCCATATACATCTAGAGTAATCGAGCTACGCAAGGGGTCCATATACATCTAGAGTATGCGAGCTACGCAAGGGGTCCATATACATCTAGAGTATGCGAGCTACGCAAGGGGTCCATATACATCTAGAGTATGCGAGCTACGCAAAGGGTCCATATACATCTAGAGTATGCGAGCTACGCAAGGGGTCCATATACATCTAGAGTATGCGAGCTACGCAAGGGGTCCATATACATCTAGAGTATGCGAGCTACGCAAGGGGTCCATATACATCTAGAGTATGCGAGCTACGCAAGGGGTCCATATACATCTAGAGTATGCGAGCTACGCAAGGGGTCCATATACATCTAGAGTATGCGAGCTACGCAAGGGGTCCATATACATCTAGAGTATGCGAGCTATGCCAGGGTTCCATATACATCTAGAGTATGCGAGCTACGCAAGGGGCCCATATACATCTAGAGTATGCGAGCTATGCAAGGGGTCCATATACATGTAGAGTATGCGAGCTGCGCAAGGGGTCCATATTCATGTAGAGTATGCGAGCTACGCAAGGGGTCCATATACATCTAGAGTATGCGAGCTACGCAAGGGGTCCATATACATCTAGAGTATGCGAGCTATGCAAGGGGTCCATATACATCTAGAGTATGCGAGCTACGCAAGGGGTCCATATACATCTAGAGTATGCGAGCTATGCAAGGGGTCCATATACATCTAGAGTATGCGAGCTATGCAAGTGGTCCATATACATCTAGAGAATGCGATCTCCGCAAGTGGTCCATATACATGTAGAGTATGCGAGCTTCGCAAGGGGCCCATATACATTTAGAGTATGCGAGCTTCGCAAGGGGTCCATATACATGTAGAGTATGCTAGCTCCGCGTGTGGTCCATATACATCTAGAGTATGCGAGCTATGCAAGGGGTCCATATACATCTAGAGTATGCGATCTCCGCAGGTGGTCCATATATATCTAGAGTATGCTAGCTCCGTAAGTGGTCCATATGCATCTAGAGTATGCGAGCTCTGCAAGAGGTCCATATATATCTAGAGTATGCATGCTCCACAAGGGGTCCATATACATCTAGAGTATGCGAGCTATGCAAGGGGTCCATATACACCTAGTGTATGCGATCTCCGCAGTTGGTCCATATACACCTAGAGTATGCGAGCTCTGCAAGTTGTACATATTCATCTAGAGTATGCGAGCTCTGCAAGGGGTCCATATACATCTAGAATATGTGAGCTACGCAAGGGTTCCATATACATGTAGAGTATGCGAGCTCTACAAGTGGTCCATATACATCTAGAGTATGCGAGCTCTGCAAGGGGTCCATATACATCTAGTGTATGCGATCTCCGCAATGGGTCCAAACACACAACAAAACATCAACGAAATCGAAAAAGTACAACGATGAGCAGCGAGATTTGTAAAGAAGAACAAAGCAATGTCACTGAGATGACGAATGGTCTTAAGTTGGAGTTCCGGAGAGAGATCTGCTGCCTCCTGGTGTTTTACAAATCATTACATCGACAGACAGCTCTTCCTTTACCAGATCATCTTGTTCGGGAAAATAAAAATTCACATCGCCATAGTGACATATTTATGTGATATTATAATCTTCGCGCCTAGCCACACAATTCACACCTAATTATTATAGTTTTATTGTAAGAAAACCCTGAAAGGTAGGTCGCTGATGGACATATCAAGTGCGGCCATGGTCATTAATCTGAATCCGGCTTCAGATCGCCAACAATGCGTTTGGTCTTGTTGCTTTTCTGTTTTCCATTCGGGGTCGATTGATTAGCATCACGCATGTCCGATTTGCGCTTAGTAATTATACGTGAACAGTTGCTCGCGTAGTTCAAAAGGGGTTTTGCAGCAATATTAATTTTTTGGACCACTAAAATAATGTCGTTTTTACTGCTGATTATTTGCAGTTATACACAACGAATGCAAAAATGAGATTCAACTATTATAAAAAACAAAGAATTACACTTTGTCAATGTGCAATGTGATGTAATAATTGGATCGAACAGCGTGAACTAATCTGTCCCAACATTCTATGTTTTTCAGCAGCAATGCACCCAGAGCGACAGGTTGTTCAACTTCACGGCGTCTTGATCCCTGTTAGCCACATAAACACAACAATGGCGTCTGTGTCTGGAGTCCAGTTAGCAAACAAATGTGGCGTACTTTCTAATAACACGCAACTAACCATTACAAACCGCAGTTTCACGGCGTCTTGATCGCTATAATAGCTACACAAATATAACAATGGCGTCTGTGTGTAGCGTCTAGAAATAGAGTGTTTGTAGCGCACAGCCCACGCTAATGGATAATTGCATGCAACAAAATAAAACAGTAGCACAGCACAACGCTAACATTTTTCCACTGCATTAAATACTAATCAATTATTGTTGAGTATTTTCTCACACACTTTTTCATTTTGAAGGGTAATTCCGTTCGACAACTAAGCAGGACATTCGATTACATAAACTATGATAGGAATTACAGGGTTTGTGTTGTGTTCATATTCCCTAGTCAAAGTGGGCATTACCAATACATTTTACTTCATACGGGCCTGCAGACATACACCACACACATAGCTAACATTACATTAGCGTAGCTGTTTTGTTTAACTTTTTTAAAATGATGTTTTATCGCTGTCTTGTGAAAGCCCGCATATGCTATTTCTCTTGGGACTTAAACCTGGTTTAAATTATGATCAATTTACACCATTCAGCCAAAGACGACGGAACGACGTAATCAGTGAAAGTATATTATGTAATCCCAGTAATGTTTAGTTTTACACTATTTATCTTTTCTACACACACTTTGCTGCATGTGTGTATTGCTGTGGGTCCCATGAACAAGTTAAGCTTCAACTCAGATACAGATAGGGGATGTCGTACAACTTCGACGGCGTTCACTGAACTTATCTTCAAGGAATTGACAATTATAAACAACATCCATGGCGTTACATCAAGCTTTAGAGATAAAATGCACAAACCAAGATACGACATCAACAGTATTTTGAACAATACTGTTTTTACATGTCGGGGATTACATGTGTATGTGCTCCTCCCCCTTCTCGACATCATCATCCTCATATTCACCCATATAAAGGCTAGCCATGCTGACAACCACTCGACGTTCACAAACGTATGATTAACATAGGAATCTCAGAACGAGTGAGCCGCATATATTCTGGGAGGACATATGGAATGCCATTCATATAACCTCCCAGGTAACGCACGGCAGTAACTACATGTTGGCAAACAATAGGACCGGTTCAGACAGAATGGTAAGGAAGAAGGGGGGTGTCATTAAAAAGGGTCACCTCATCAAATGAAAGAGGTAATCTACACTCAATTAAGGGATCATCTCAGACAATTATTTAAGGGATCATTAAAAATGCTTAAAAAAGAAATACCTGATCATCATTTGATCAAATTAAGGGGTTATCTCAAATAACTTAGGGGAAATTTCAAAATGCAATGTGGGACTGTCTCAGGTCCTCGCCTTAGCTTAATCCCTATTCAGTCCGAATTACGTTTTCGGTTCATTTGAAGAACATTTCGTGAGATTAAGATTGTTTGTATGACCAACGTATTTTTTTATGCGGACACCCTGAACAAACTTAGTTCAAAAGTGTATACATGTTACAAGTCTGAAACCAGTTAGTTAATTTGTTAGTTATACAGTTATGATCGTGGGAATCCGCTACTATGATGGAGTTGCTATTGTGATATACGAAAGGCACATGCGTATTTCAACTACGCGATGGCAACGCCAGACCCATTCGGACAAGAACGACACGACAAACATCGTCACGTCATTTGAAAGACGCCTTAGCGATTGTTGTGTAAATGTCGACAATCGTATAGACTGGTGTCAGTTTTATGAAATGTATGGTATGCGGTGCCGTGCGGTGCGGTGCGGTGCGGTGTGGTGTGTGGTGTGTGGTGTGTGTGGGTACGGTGTGTGCGGTGTGGTGTGTGGTGTGTGTGGGTACGGTGTGTGTGGTGTGGTGTGTGTGGTGCGGTGCGGTGCGGTGCGGTGCGGTGTGGCGTGGAGTAGGGTGATGTGGTGTGTGGTCGTGTGTGGTGTGTGTGGTGTGGTGTTTGAGGTGCGGTGCGGTGTGGTGTAGGGTGATGTGGTGTGTGGTGGTGTGTGTGTGTGCATGTGCGTGTGCGTATGTGTGTGTGTGTGTGTGTGTGTGTGTGTGTGTGTGTGTGTGTGTGTGTGTGTGTGTGTGTGTGTGTGTGTGTGTGTGTGTGTGTGTGTGTGTGTGTGTGTGTGTGTGTGTGTGTGTGTGTGTGTGTGTGTGAGCGTGTGCGTGAAGGGCGTGTGACACGTCTTTTTAAAAAAGGGCTCTCGATAAGCCAATGACTTCATTGTTCACTTTATGAACGGTAGACCTCGGGGTGCGGTAACAGTGTCAGTTGTACAATGTCTGCACGACATCAGTGCTTTGTTTTGTCTGCCTTAACAGCGAGTTCGAGAGTGACTAAATGATGCATGTTTGGATCAAATGAAACATAATCCATGGTTTCACATTTAGCAATAATTTGCTTCATTTCATTATTCGTATTTCATACAATTGAGAAAGATTTATTATTATGAGGCAAGAAGGGTTCTTCGCTTGCCTATGTCAAGTCGGATCCTAGCTTGCCTATGTCTAGTGTGTTCTACTCTTGCTCATATCGAGTGTGTTCCTCGCTTGTTTATATCCGATGGGTCCTTCGCTTCCTGATGACAAGAGTGTTTCTCACTTGCTTTTGTCGAGTGGGAACCAAGCCTGTTTATGTCGAGTGAATTCTTCCCGTGCTTATACCGAGTGGGTTCCTCAATGACTTATGTTGAGTGGATTCCTCTCTTGCTTATGTCAAGTGGATTCTTTGCTTTCTTATGTTGTGTGAGATCTTATATGTATTCAATTCCTGTCTACTTTGTAAACATCATTTGATTAATCCAATGAGTTCATTTGCTTTTGAGGTAATACATTTAATATTATTGTTTGCTTTTTATTTGATATATTATTATTGTTTAATAATGTTGCACTGACTTTAACATAAGTTAATTCAATGTGTATTAGTAATTAAAATGTCTCGAACTAAACACTTTTTTACAAATCGTTCCATCGTCTACTCTGAATAATGTTGATATATAATCATGTGCTGACATAGACTGTATAACCAGGTGAGGGAATGTGTAAGAGTTTGTATAATATGTGCATGGTTATATACGAAATCAAGTAAGTAATAGGTGTGTGATTCTGGTACCAACTAAAGAGGAGCCATTTCGGAAGTTACTATAAATAGACATTGGGGAGAACCCAGGTACGGATTGCTGTGTTAACGTATATATAGAAGTACTGTAATATCACTCAAGGTACCTGGCGAAACTCCGCTGTGAGACGACCCCTTATATTTTGCCCTAACTGTAATTCTCACCTACCCTTAACTAGATCCTTTTGGGAAGCAAGACCCATCACCGACCATTTCTTTAACTTTTACACAGGGCCGACCCTTAGACGTCTAAATCTAAATGGGTCACGTGGGTGCATGAATACATGGCTATTTTTTTTAAATTGCACATATGGGAGTTTTAGAAGAGCTGGAGGTATGTGATTTTGACAAACCTGGTCAGCATATCAACGAGGTGATGGCAGTTGCTGTGAAAAATTTGGTGAATTTTTGATGGTCACGTTTTCTTATAATCAGACAAATTGTTATCATGGCCACCAATGCAGTTTTATACTGTAGTCTGTCCCCTGCAACGCGGACAGCTATTTCGGGACCGTGAGGGAAGCACGTCGCCACCATTGACCAATCACATGCGCGCTTCTCTGACATGAACGGCGCGACGCGATGCGGTGACTGACCAATCCCATGCGCGCTTCACTGACATGGATGGCGCTTCATACTAACCCAGGCGATGATATGCGCGACAAACGGTGGCGCCACAACACGGAGCCTGGATAACCGAGGCTTCTCCGTCACATCCTTGTTTTACTGCTTTTAATGTTGTTGTTAGTCCAGATAGACCAGATGAACATCGCATATTTCGCATAGCCATATTAAGTGTAGACAATCGTGTTTTACATTAGGTTTCGAAATGTTAAATGTCGGTGCCAAACTAAAGGAGGCCATCGAGTTTGTTTTGCGCATGCGCTCCTCTAAATAGGTGAACGCGGAAGGCGGGAAGGCGTGTTTTATTTTGTGTATGTGTGTAGGTGTGTGAATTCGACGCTGTTATGTCACCTAAGCACCCCCCACATATTGATGAATTACTCTGTAATCATTCTGATCATCCTGTGATTATGTGGCATTTACCCATAACAGTGACTCCGTTCCTCACAGTTTTGTCACGTTTGATTGAACCCACACAAACGGCATCACCATGTCCATGTCTATAGCCTGAGCATGTGCCTGATGTTTACCTTTCCGCGGAAAGAAAATATAAATACGGCATAAAAGTTGTAAAGTCTACAGTAGTATAGCCAAAAGAAAGGTTTATCCTTTAATGCCATTAATAATTTTGGGCTTAAAAAGTTTATTTATAGACAGAAATATACACAGTATATTCTGCCATCAAAGAAAATTATTTAAAGGCAGATAATTGGTTTGTTTCGCTCTGCCAGCATATTACAATTACTGCATATTTCAAACTGCTTTAACTCGGAACTATGATACACTAGAACCACCAAATGTTGATAAAGAATACAACAGATACGACACAAGTCGATTGTTCAATAATCTGATTTTCATAACTTCTGCAGTTACTGCTGTTGGCATTGCACAGGGGCATTATAATATGGTCCCGCAAAACTACTGTACTGGCTAGGGCAAGGCTGACTTTCTGCAACAATGTTAGTGTGGTAATTTTAGTTGTATAAGCCTAAATGAGGAAAACACTGTGTATAATTATTATCTATAGATTGATTTTGCTAAGGTTTCATTCTGTAAGATCCTAGCATGTTAACCAAGGGTCGTAGAGTACCCAGTTACCAAGGTGTACCACGAGGAGGTAGAGTGTGTCTATGGAGAGGCTATGTACAAGCAGAGACAGCTTGCACACATATGTCTCTTCGCCCCTGGGAGGGAGCTAGCAGGTGGCTGAAAGCGAGAACGAGAAGCGCATGCACTAAAAACTACTTTGCAGTGGTAGACTAATGGTTAGAGCACTCGATCGAGAGGACAGTGTTTCACCTCTGCCGTTTGGTAGCTTTGGCAATTTCTTTCATCCCACTTTGTTTGGTGTCTATGCCAGGGGAAGTAAAAGATCCCATGCAGGGGCATAGAAGAAACTTGTGGGCTCACCAACTCTAGAGAAGGACAACTTTGAAACAAACCCCTGGAGTTAAATGTCATAAGCTATACTCAGTAAACCACAACACTAAACCGTCACACAGAACTGTGTCCACATCACACTCCATGTGTGATAAAATATTTTAGTACATAATAATTATAACATTTCCCTGGATTCCAGGGTGTACCAAGAGGAGGTTATGCTAAACAGCTTGAGTCTTGTCATTGATATTCCACTCTTGTTCCGTAACGTCCGGGATGAGGCTGGCATCGATACTTGTGTTTTTGTTTTCTGCCATCACTAGAATGTTTTATTTGGCATTAAACACAAACATTTTACTTTATACATTTGACAGAATTTTTTGGGAATGCAATATGCCAGGGGTTTCAGTCCTCGTGTTTGAAACATTGGCAATGAGTGTTGCATTCACTCCATGTTGCCCCAGTTCGTACATCGAATTGTTCATGTGAATAACTTTTGTGCATTGATTTCAACGTGGTTGAAAGCGTCCCCGAATAGTATATGTTATAATGCATACGTCTGCACTGAGGGGGAGGGAACAATTAGATTTGTTACAAGGACAAGATAAATACTGTAAAAAATGAACCTTTTATCATTCATTTTGGTGTGCTGATCACCCTAAATAAATACACAGTACAATTGTCTAGCAGTAGGGGCAATCTTGCTTTTTCCACCATGGCAACTGCCTCCCTGACAGAGGAGTTCCTGTTGACTCGCACTGTGGCCGAGAAACTCACATCGATCACCTCTCTCAAGTAGGTGCCGATTGTACGATTCTGATGAAATGTCAGACCATTTTATTTGTTATAATGTTTTTAAAGTTAAAGTGCCTGTACTAGAGTTGACCAATTATATAAACTATGTATAAGCAATTATTTATGTGAAAGATTAAGAAGAAAAATACTCTACACTTTCAGACCAAATAATAATGAAATTGTTTTTGCATTATGATGAATATTTGTTAATTTAATGCATTATTATATGACATGTAGTGTCATAAAATATTGATTGAGCAGTTTAGTGATTTGATATAAATTGGGGAATTCCTATATATATACGTCTTATATAAATGCTATTTCTTATTAGCAATTATTCTTATTTAACATTATTTGCAAATGTGTATATATAATATGAAATCTCTCATCAACTTTACACGGTATCACAATTTACTTTAAGCAATTCCCAACATCAAACATGTCGATAAGACCATTGGGACGACCCTACGAAAAATGGTTAAAAATGTTCGCAGTAGAACTATGCCACATGTAAGTGCCCCAGAATACAGTGTCCATTATGTATTGTGGGTTTGGTATTATATTAACAAATTAGAATATTTTATTATACTTATGTTATATGTTACTATATACTACTTTACAGCAAACCAGTATTTTTGAAACCATATGTTGTCAGATCATGTAGAAATTTGCTGCCAGTATAGGTTTCTGTAATGTTCCTGAATTAAAATGTTGCTTGAAAACTGTTTTGGTTACTTTATTCTTCTGCTACAAGCATTCAGTTGTTTCTAGTGCGGGGGGTATTGTAATATAAACTGACATTTTTATGGTATATTTTTATATTTACCACACAGCCTCCGCACCACACATTGCAGATCTATTTGCACATATTTAAGACAAACTTTGGCAGTAGAAGAATAATATACACTTATTGAACGATATTGGGTTTTATGCACAAACTGCTTCAGAAAGTTGTAATAAGCAAGCTTGCGAGTCGAATACAACATTCTGAAGCAACGAGTGCATGAACCCACTATCGTTCAATAAAGTATTTGTTCTAGGAACAAAAAAGACAAACATATGTAAAATATTGCTACTTCATAGGCAGCTTTATCAAGGTCAATCAATATTGTAAATACTCTTACGTTTTCTCTGTGGAGGTGTCATTGTGTGCACTGGTTGTTTTCTCTTTGGTCTTGTAGGTGTGACCTTGGGTGGTGGGATTGGCACATTGAACAAAGTTGGTATGGCACACAATATGATTCCAGCTTTCTTGTTTTCTTTGTTTTTGAATTGTGATTTTTCAAAATGATTCTCACACAGGTGATAACTCTTGTAGAGATGATCTGGCGTGACCGAACGAAGATCTTCACGCCTAGTATTCTGAACCCACTTTTGGCATCTATAAATTGTCACAACATATAGTTTAAGTACAATATGAAGTTCTAGAATAAATGTATAGAATTTCTGCTGTAGCAAATAATTCCAGACGCCTGACTGAGTGGCAGATTATACATTATAATTTGAGACTGCTTCATTTGCATGTGCTTCATGTAAGTCATACATGTTTGGGAAACTTTCATTAGATGGAACTATTCAGGGACAGATAGTGTATGCATGGCCCCTTGCGGTCCTATTACCAAACATTTTTATAATTAGCTACTTCAGTGGTGCTGTAATCTGCATTAATTACACTAATTAACACCAGAGATAAGCAAAGTGACCTGCTGTAAATACTGTCCGTGATATATGATAATAGGGTGTGTAGCTCACATAGACGTAGTTGTTGTTGGCAGATGTTTTATTACTTAATTTTTAATGACATATTTAATAAATCTTACCTTTGGACATCCTTGGTGAATCGGAACATGGACACATTGCTGTTGTAACATGTATTGTGACATCCTATAGCAGTGCAAATCTCTCCACCTTTCTTTCGTGGCATAGCTATCCGTAGATTAGCTGTCAGATGCCATGGCTTAGTACTTAGGGCGGTCGGATTACAATAAATAGGGGAGTGTCACCTTTAATCAGTATAAGGCTCTTTGGTGGTACTCTGTCGAAGGCTTTAGACAGGTCCAACAGGATCATGTCCGCCTGACCACCTTTATCGATTTGACGAGCCATGTCGTCAACCGTGAGGATTAGTTGAATTTCGCAGAAGCGTTTCTTGCGGAATCGGTGTTAGGTATTTGTGATGATGTTGTTGAAGTTGAGTTGACTTGTAATTTCTGACCTCACGATGTGTTTCAACAGCTTGCAACATATTCTCGTCAGGGAGATGGGTCGTTAGTATGTTTGTTTGTGTCGTGTCTTCAGCAATGATGTCTTTCACAAACTTTTGGTGGGCTCGTCTGTTTACTTGCCTGGTTTCTTTCTTGATGATCTTGTATCTTTCCCAGTCCTTGGTCTTGTTCTTTGTTTTGTCCAGTCTCCATGCCCGATACTTCCGACGAGATTGTTTCTTCAGTTTGTTGTTGATCCATGGTTGGTGGTGCTTGGTTGAGCTGTTCTTTGTTGCTACATGCTTCTCCACCATGTTCATCAGATTCTAGTGTACAGATTGCCACATTTCTTCGCTTTGGTGGCGACAAGAACTCCTTCGTATCCACCTGCTCTATCCTTGCGATAGACGTTGAATGTGGGTGGGAATAACTCCGTGTTAGAGATATCTTGTTTCAGCCATGTCTCTGAACTAATAATGATGCCTGAGTCCACGTATGAGAGCACATTCCATAGCTCTGCTTTCTTTGGGCGGAGGCTCTGGAAATTTATAACCAGGGTTCGTATATATATATATATATATATATATATATATATATATATATATATATATACAGCCATAATCTTGAGATGTCATGAATGACATATATGTATATATATATATATATATATATATAATCCACCCATCTCTATCATATATATATATATATATAATATATATATATATATATATATATATATATATATATATATATATATATATATATATATATATATATATATATATATATATATATATATATATATATATATATATATATATATATATATATATATATATATATATATATATATATATATATATATATATATATATATATATATAAGCCATAGGAATCCACCCATCTCTTCATGACATCTCAAGAGCATCGTCACTATCTGTTTGTGTGTGTGTTTGTGTGTTTCTACTGTAGTTGGGTCCTTATGACAACAAGTGATGATTTGATTCACTGTGAGTGGAGCAAAAAGACCACTCGAAAAATCAGGCAGGCCACAAGCACAACTATTCCATGAAACATCTGCAGATTGGGCGAAGTATAACGTGTCACACACGCCAATGCACTTGGCGTAAAACCAGACCTCACAGTTGTCACATGCAGTGCCATGGTCTTTGCCTTTGATTGCTTTGCCATATTCTCCACACGGAAACCTGACTGGACGAGGTCCTGGGTTTAATTCGATATCGTGTGCTTGGAGAAGCCATAAGAACAGGCCCACGTGCAAAGAAATACATGGATACATCTTATTATACATTGACACATCGGTCATTGTTTACACTGACAACGTGAACTTCCGGCTCGTGTAAACACAACTTATTCGTACAGGCATAAGAAGAATAAAAATTCATCACCATAGAACCTGATTCCAGGAAAAGATGAATGCATGACATATAGTGAAGGATGAACTGTTAAATTCGGATACCCAGTACCGAGACATAGAAAGCAAGTTCGAACGAAATCCATTCGTAAGGGTTAATGCTCGACGTTAATTATTTGTCACAAGGGGATCATCGCATAAAAGCATCAAAATCACCAACTGTTTTGAAAGATCACAATTTTGTTAATGGGGTTTTGGACGGCAACCTAAATACGAAAAGAATGTAGTATTATCATTTGATAATAGTGTGTAGATATTTGAAACAAAATAGAAAATCTTCGCACAGTAATTTCGAATCAGCATTGATCGCTCGCGCATGCACTCTCCTTGGTCTCTCCTCCTCATCAGTTCTTTGTTTGTGATCTTGTCTTACCATTTAATATTAAGAATGTATCTGAGACATTTGTTTATGAATGTTTGGAGTTTCTTGGTTGTTGTCTTGGTTACTCTCCATGTCTCTGGTTGTTGTCTTGGTTACTCTCCATGTCTCTGGTTGTTGTCTTGTTTACTCTCCATGTCTCTGGCTGATGTCTTGTTTACTCTCCATGTCTCTGGCTGTTGTCTTGTTTACTCTCCATGTCTCTAGTTGTTGTCTTGTTTACTTTCCATGTATCTGGTTGTTGTCTTGGTTACACTCCATGTCTCTAGTTGTTGTCTTGGTTACTCTCCATGTCTATGTTTGTTGTCTTGTTTACTTTCCATGTCTCTGGTTGTTGTCTTGTTTACGCTCCATATCTCTGGTTGTTGTCTTGGTTACTTTCCATGTCTCTGGTTGTTGTCTTGGTTACACTCCATGTCTCTGGTTGTTGTTTTGGTTACTCTCCATGTCTCTGTTTGTTGTCTTGTTTACTTTCCATGTCTCTGGTTGTTGTCTTGTTTACTCTCCATGTCTCTGGTTGTTGTCTTGTTTACACCCCATGTCTCTGGTTGTTGTCTTGGTTACTCTCCATGTCTCTGGTTGTTGTTTTGGTTACACTCCATGTCTCAGAGCCGTAGAGCAACACGCTTTTCGTATTGGAGTTGAAAATTCGGATTTTGTTTCTTGTTGAAAATGATGGCGTATACCACACTGTCTTTAAGGTGTGTGGCTTTTCCCATCCGGCGTTTAGCATTTACATCTGTTCCTTCTTTGGCTGTCACTACCCTGTCCTCTACATCTTTTCATATGATCTGTACTTTACATTGTGGCGTATTGTTCACTTTCATGAATTTTGCCTTATGTATATTTATTCTCTGTTTCCTTCGCCCAACGGCTGGTCTTCTTTTGCATATGTTTATGTGTACGTGACAGTAGGCAGATGTCATATGCAAAGTGTAGGTCAATCATTTGATTAGTGAATTGGTTGCCATTTTAGCCCTTCTTAACAATTTATCTCCTTATCCAGTCTAACAATTTGATAAAAAGTAATGGTGATAGAATGCAGCTAGACGTAATACAAAAGCAAGTTATTGTAACTGCCAATATTACGTCGCAATTAAATATATATATATATATATATATATATATATATATATATATATATATATATATATATATATATATATATATATATATATATATATATATATATATATATATATATATATATATATATATATATATATATATATATATATATATATATATATATATATATATATATATATATATATATATATATATATATATATATTAGTGCTCTGCGCGGGCCGGGCTTTGGGTCCAAGCCCGGCCCGGCCCGCAGCCCGCGGGCCGGGCCGGGCCTGGGCCTACATACTGCGGGCCGGGGCCGGGCCTGGGCTGAAAACAATTTAAACACATCGGGCTTGGGCCGGGCCTGGGCCTAGTGTAAGCGGGCCGGGCCGGGCCTGGGCTGGGCCTGGACATAATAAAAATATTCATAAAAAACACCGATTATTACTTTATTTTTTAATAAAAACTGATTATAAATTGTAATTCCGGTTAATGAATGCTTAAAATTATTTCTTTAGTATTATATAGTTGCAAATTGAGACCTAGCATGGAATCTAATGGCCCCATAAGTTCACTTGGCTGGAAGTAGCCAGCCCCAAATGTTTACTTTAGAAATATTTGCAGAGGCAATCAAGCCATGATTAACCATCAACTTATCACCCTTTGACCCTACCAGTGTACATTCTATTGTCTAGGTCTTCCCTCCAAACATTGCCTACCTGAATGACCTGCCCACTGCCAAGTGCCCACTAGGCCACTAGCCTACTACCCAGTACCCAACCCAGTTGATAATTGGTATATCTCCCCAGTCCTAATTCATTCACACTTGTACTAATTCACACGTCTGAATCTGTCTGTCTCAGGCCAGTGACTGCAGGCCTGCTGGAAATGCCACTGGGTGTCAGTGCCAGTGGGTGACATTTAATTGAAATATCATATTAAATTATGTGAACTAAGTTGACCTCATTCAATTAACAATATAAATTGGGGTTATGGCTTGCATAAGGGTTAAGTCAGGGTTAGATAAACAAATCTTGTACCCTAACAATAAGCCAATACATTAAAGTCAATTATAACAAATCTTATCATATTTAATAGTAATGACACTAAGAAGTTTTTCTTTATTTTTCTTCAGGATATTCGTCCGTTTGAAGAAGTTGGTGGTGCTGGATTTTTAGAACTCATCCTCGCCTTTGTTATAAGATTATAGGTTTATCTTCTGTAAACTTAGCGGGCCGCGGGCTTGCGGGCCGCGGGCTTACCCATCTTTGGCCCGAGGGTATGGGCCGGGCCTGGGCCTGAAACTTGCGGGCCGGGCCGGGCCTGGGCCAAACATTCACGGTGTGGTTCGGGCCTGGGCCGGGCCTGGGCCTAAACTCTAGTTTGCGGGCCTGGGCCGGGCCGGGCTTGAAAAATTATTGCGGGCCTGGGCCGGGCCTGGGCTCTAACTGCTAATTGCGGGCCGGGCTTGGGATCAAATTCTAGGCCCGCGCAGGGCACTAATATATATATATAGTATCACGGCATGTAGATGGATATTTATAAGATAACGTATTTTAATATTATTATCGTGATAGTCACCTACCAACTACCAAGTTATCCCGTCCGGAAGATCGGCATTTTTGTTAATAATAATAATAATAAACTTCTACAGCGCCTATAACATTTACAAAAATTAAACGTGTTTTCTCGATAACGATTCCCAGCGATGTATGGTTCACATAAATTCCGCATAGCGGGGCCACTGTAACTGCCAGTAATTAATTAATTTTAACATTATATGATAGGTTAAGTTTAGTACTATTGGTCTCATTTGGTTGTAGTGTCTGTATATATAGTATTGAAATCCTGACGCTGTATTTAATGGGCATTATTAAGCATTATTGACTAATTGTATTGTCAGTTCTAGTGGCGCCACCTTACAGAATTCATGTGACGCTTACACATCGGCGCTCTTCCTGTCAGTGTTCACACAAAACTTTGCTAACTTACGGATCTAATTATTTATGTCAACACTGGCTTTTCATCGCATGGACTCTAGAGGCATAAATTGTTCGATGACAAACTCATCCAGGCATGATGAACAGGCAGTTAGGTTACGTGAGGTTGAGGTAAATGTGTATGCGTGCGTGCGAGCGTTCGTGCGAGCGTGCGTGCGTGCGATAGATAGTAGTAATATGACCAGTCCTTGATAACATAATCACTCCCCGAACTCCGTTTGACTATTGATTAACGATTCACACCTTGAGGGTTGGCCAAATATTGGTCAGGACCAGGCCTCTCTGGCTTTACATCTTTATACCGCCTTAATATTGTACATAACAGCTCAAAATACCCACAACAACCTACCCGAACCCCCTTTTCTAAGCCCCGAGGACGGGCCTGAGATAGATGGTATTCATCCCCTTTTATGTCCCCCGCATACAGTATACACCAGGCACACGTGACCAACGGCTTTTGTTGTATCTTATGGAAGACACAGGCAATGTGGGTTGAGCGAAGTAGTTCAAGTTTTGAACCGATAACACGTGGATTCGAACCATGTCCTCTTGTCTGAGAGACCGACTGGGTGACCGGCGTTCTACCACCCGACCACCATGTCCCACTGCTATCTGTTCAGTACTGATTCGTATGGTTTATATATATTCATTCATCTAACATCCTTACACTGGACAAAATAAGAATAATATGTTGTTTGTGTGTGTGCGTACGTGCGTGAGTGCGTGGGTCTGTTTGTGTATTGACATGCGATCCGTGTATTTGTTGACTTTCAGGTCGGATAGGGGGTCATCTACTTATAAAGTATGCAAAGACAGGGATAACAGTGATAGTGTACGCTGTGCGTACTTTGGAGAGGGGGGTATCGGATACTTCGAACTGTACGCAAGGTAGACACCTCGAACGCGAATGTGAGGAAGAAGGAAAACAGAAATCGATGATCGGTATCGGTGCAAGCCTCAACTCGACTGCAGGGATAAAGAGCATAGCAACCTTACTGAATACAAATCTAGCACCATTTAATACGGCACATAACTATCGCTACCGAGTCGAATCGCGATCGGCGGTGTTGACACTTCCGTTGCGATCGCGTTCCTAATTCGGAGGAGGATCGTGAATGCGATGGAGTATCGCGATCGAGGTGTGCCGTGTAAACGATTTGGGATCATGATGGCAATCGCTATAGCGAAGTGCGCGTGCACAAATGTTAACGACGATGACACCCATGAGTGATTAATATTTTATTTTATAAAAGTGTCGATATTCTCAGTTTTGTATTTGCATTTATACATTACGAGCATAGAGTTGAAAAGATGAGATATCAATCAAGACCATATTGAATTGGTTCTCGACCGTATTCCCGATCGCTAATAAGTCGGGGTGAAGGAGAGGGGAGTAGGGGAGACAGGAGGGAAGGAGAAGGGAGTGGGGGAGACGGGAGGGAAGACAACCGGGGTGAAGGAGAGGGGAGTAGCGGAGACAGGAGGGAAGGAGAAGGGAGTGGGGGAGACGGGAGGGAAAACAACCGGAGTGAAGGAGAGGGGAGTAGGGGAGACAGGAGGGAAGGAGAAGGGAGTGGGGGAGACGGAAGGGAAGGGGTCAGGACAGAATGTGATGGAGGGGATCGAAAGGAAGAGTTATTCTGCAGCAGTGATAGAGGGGGTGAGGAAGAGAGCGAGGGTGTTTGTGGGGGATTCGATAGTTAGGAAGACCGACAGAGTCTTAAACAAGGGAGATGATGTGGTGGTCTGCTTGCCTGGAGCCAAAATAGAGGCGATAACTGGAGAGGGTAAAAACATCGTAGGCTCGGGTAAGGGTGGATCTGTTTTAGTACATGTAGGGACAAATAACGTAGAGAGGAGGGTACAACTGCCATAGTTAGGAAATATAGGCAGTTGGTCAGAACACTAAAACAGACGCGGGTTGAGCAGGTAATACTGTCAGGGATTTTACCTGTGATGGGCAGGAGGGGTCATAAATATCGAAATTGTCGGGGGATGGCAATTAACATGTTAGTCCAGAGGCTGTGTAGGGAAGAGGAAGTTGGATTTGTGGATTTATGGGAAAGTTTTGTTGGGAGGGGTGATATGTACATGAAGGATGGGCTTCATTTAAGTGGAAAGGGGGCGGCAGTATTCGCGGACAAACTTTCAGCAGCAGTAGATAGCGACTTGGGTACAATGACAAATATTTTTGGAAGTAAACATTCTTTAAACTAGAAGTGCAGGGGGGTTACCTAGAGGTGTCTCAAGCAGAACAAGAGACCACTAGCACAGATAAACCAATATCAAATCATCCGAAAAACATCTCTGAAAAAGGTTATAGATGCGTATGTTTAAATGCAAGGAGCATAGTAAATAAGAAAAACGAATTAAACATTATGGTAGAAGATATTGACCCTCACATAATTGGTATAACTGAATCATGGGCCAACATAGATATAACAGATGCTGAATTAGGACTGACAGGATACGTAATGTTTAGGAAAGATCGAATAGGATGAAGGGGCGGGGGAGTTATTTTATATGTTAAAGAATCTATTCAGGCTTATGAAATGAAACTAGAAAGGGAAGCAGATTGCGATGAAGCTGTTTGGTGCAAAATTGTTTCAGGAAATTCAAAATTAACTGTTGGATTAGTTTACCGAAGTCCAAACATAAACGAAGAGGACAACACAAAAATAAAAAACGCTATAAAGGAAGTTAGTAAAGGGGAATGTATCATAATGGGAGATTTTAACCATGGACACATACAATGGAATTCTCTAGAGAGCACAGGGATTGAGGATCAACAATTTCTATGTTTAATCCAGGATAGCTTTCTTACTCAGCACGTACTAGAACCAACCAGGGGAGAAAATGTATTAGATATAGTTTTGTCATCACAAAAGAATTAGTGGACAATGTAAAAATATTTGAACCATTGGGTAATAGTGACCATAATCAAATACATTTTGACATCAATGTAAAATCAGAAAGTAAAAATAAGAAAACGTACAAGAGAAACTTCCACAAAGGTAACTACAAAGATATGAGAAAATACTTAGCACAGCTAGATTGGAATAACATGCTGATGAATAAGACTGCAATTGAATGTTGGAATATTCTAAAATATGAAATTGAGAGTATCATTGATAAATTTGTTCCCTTCCGAAAACAAGGAAACGGTGTAGAAAGAAACACGTGTCAAAAGAGGCAATTAGAAAAATAATGCTAAAACAAACTATGTGGAGGGTTTATAGGCGTACCAGAAAGGAAGAAGACTATGCAAAATACAAAGAGGCACTTAATGCAGCTACAACTGAAATCAGACAATCTAAAAGAAGCTATGAGCAAAAACTGGCATGTAACATAAAAACTGACAGCAAGAGTTTTTATGCATATGTCAGGAGTAAACAAAACGTACAAGACAAGGTTGGACCTCTAGAAGACAGTGCTGGAAATATAATATCACAGGGGTTTTTAATGGCGGAAGACCTAAATGGTTACTTCAGTTCAGTGTTTACAAAAGAAGATATTAGTTCATTACCAGTTGCTGATGCTAAATTTCAGGGGACTAAATCTGACTATTTAGGACCGTTAGTTGTAACTCCAGAATTGGTAGCTAGGAAAATAAAGGCAATGAAGGATAACAAATCACCGGGAGTGGATGGGATTCCTCCAAAATTACTAATGGAAACAGTAGATGAAATCAGTATACCACTTGCAAGAGTATTCAACTTGTCATTAAAAGAGGGAGTTGTTCCGTTTGAATGGAAAGAAGCAAACATCATACCATTATTTAAAAAGGGTTCGAGAAATAAGTCAGAGAATTACAGACCAGTGAGTTTAACGTCAGTGATTTGTAAATTATTAGAAAGGTTAATTAAAGACCATATGGTGGACTTCCTCGTTAAGCATAAATTATTAAATTTATCTCAACATGGATTCCTTAAAGCGAGGTCATGCTTAACAAATGTGTTATGTTTTTTGGAAGAAATCACTAAGTGGATAGATGAGGGATCGCCAGTAGATATTATCTACTTAGATTTTCAGAAAGCTTTTGACAAAGTGCCACATCAAAGATTGCTACTTAAATTAAAAGCCCATGGTATCGGGGATAGCATAACTGACTGGATAGAACAATGGCTGACTGACAGAAGACAACGAGTTGTAGTAGATGGCGAAGTTTCAAATTGGAAATCGGTTTTGAGTGGGGTACCTCAAGGATCAGTATTAGGACCTATATTATTCTTAATTTATATCAATGACTTGGACGACAGTATAACAAGTAACGTACTGAAATTTGCGGACGACACAAAACTGTTTAGAAAGGTTAATACTGATGGTGATAAACAACATTTACAAAACGATCTAGACAGATTAGTGAAATGGTCTGAGAAATGGCAGATGCTGTTCAATTTTGGGAAATGTAAATGCCTACATACAGGACATGGGAACTTGAATGTAAATTATAAAATGGGAGCTACTGTTCTTGGTACTACTGTAAAAGAAAAGTACTTAGGAGTTACAATAAGCGCTGATATGAAAGTTTCAGAGCAGTGTGGTATTGCAGCTTCAAAGGGTAATCAAATTCTTGGATTGATTAGAAGAAACATAACATACAAGGGAAAAAAGTTAATTATACCTCTTTATAAAGCAATAGTTAGACCTCATTTAGAATACTGTATACAAGCATGGAGACCATATCGTAAGAAGGATATAGATACGCTTGAACGCATACAAAGGAGAGCAACTAAAATGATTCCAGAACTTAGAGACCTTAGTTATGAAGAACGCCTGAAAGAATGTGGTTTAACAACTCTAGAGACAAGGAGGTTAAGAGGAGATCAGATTGAAGTTTTTAAGATATTGAATGGGTATGAAAATATTGATAGAAATATGTTTTTCTCACTCAAGAAGGATAGCAGAACTAGAGGACATGAGGTAAAATTAGTAAAGGATCAATGTAGATTGGACATCAGGAAGCACTCGTTCTCACAGAGGACAGTAAATGAATGGAACAAACTGTCTACAGATTGTGTAACTGCTAGCAGCGTGAATATGTTTAAAAACAAGGTTGACACATATATCAGAAGGGCGGGTTATAAGTAGGTGAACATTGTTGGACTCTCGATAAGCCAATGGCTTCCTTGTCCACTTGCCATCTGGGCCTTTGGCTTGGATGGCAAATCTTGTTAAATCTTGTTAAATCTATGGCGATCGCCGTGCCGGTATATCCAAATGCAGAGTGGAGTAATTGGCGTGCCTTAGAATATCGATATCTTGCGCAACAGGTTGTTCTAAAGAATTGCGTATTCTATTAAATATGGCAATTTTCCCGCAATCAGCATACATCGTTGCGTTTCTCACAATTCGCTCGTCCCACAAATCTGCACCAACTCAACACAGGACTGGGCGATAAGTTGTACAATGGCGTCGCAGGGATGGATAAAATACCCGAAAAAAAAATTTCAAATAAAAAGTACCTCAAAAAGGTATTAAAAAGAAAATACTTTTAAATATATTTCAAATAAAAATGTATTTTAAAAGTACCCCTTTTCTGGAAATAAAATACTTTTAAATTCAGATATTGGTCCACGCAGATAATGCTGATGTTCTATATTGTTTATTTAACGTACATATTACGTTGGTGCACAACCCTTTAATAAAATAAAACACAAAATACATTATATATTTGTTATTTGCGACCATACCAGGCCATGATTAAGTATTTGTGGGAAAAGGTCAAGGTCAAGGTAAAGGTACATTCGTATCTATCGCCAAATCCTGTCCTTGAGATTACTCAAAGTGCTATACACTTCACACCGTGGCAGACCTGTTCATTTCAACGTCAACGCTGCTTCTCTGGGAAGCATTCAGCGAAGCCACAATTACTGCGCGAAGACTATGTGTTCACATTTCCACGAGGTGCTCAATTAAACAACTGATTAAACTATGGCAACATGGGGTGAACGAAATTACGAAAGTTTCGAAACGTCAACAAGAGGATTCGAACTCGGGTTCTAGACGTAGCACCACCGCGAGCCACGCAGATAATGCTGAAGAAATTTCGACAACTTAAATCTAAAATAAATGTTCGGTAAAAAACGTTCATCAAAGTAAAAAAAAATTTCAAAATACATTTTAAATATTTTTTTTTATTTGCGAAATACAATAGAAAATACAATTTTAACCACCAATGGATGGTGTATCATTAGCTTACTTATGTGTATGTGTGCGTGCGCGCGTACGTTCGCAACTCACCACGATAGCGCGAGGCGACTGACTCTTGACTTCTGGCAGTTTTGTACATCAACTGGAGATCATTGATGCACACTTGTTGAACATTCTGCAAGATGAATAAGGTGTACTTGGAACGGCACTAGCTTGGTTCCGGACATACATGGAAGACCGCACCTATCGCGTCCAGATTGATTCAACATCAGAGCATATTCCTCTACAGTGTGGTGTACCACAGGGCTCGGTCCTTGGGCCAGTTATATTTACTCTTTACACCATGCCAATGCAGCACATATTCAGAAGACATGGAGTACACTGTCACAAATATGCGGATGACATTCAACTATATTCATCCTACAATCCAGCTGTGCCGGGCGACCAAGCAGGAACAGTGAGGCAACTCACATACTGTATTAGGGAAGTTAGACGATGGATGACTCTTCGTATGCTAAAGTTAAATGATGACAACACTGAGATGATTATTTTTATATCAAAACATCATCTCAATTTATATGGAGTTTGCTATACAGACTATCATCAATACGTCATTATCTCACAACAGAAGCCACCAAAAGTGCTATAAACGCACTTGTGACCTCTCGCCTTTATTACTGTAACTCGCTCTTGGTTAACCTTCTGATATCGATACTTCGACTGCAACGAGTACAGAACAATGCTGCTAGATTAGACTTAAATACAGGAATGATTTTTGCCAATTTCATATAATTTGGAAATGATCCGCAGATCAATGATCTGTTAAAAATGTGGGTTAATGGTTTTACAATTTGCTTTATTATATGCTTAACTGTTTTCATGCTGGTCTCATCGTGTCCGTATGAAGTTTTACTTTTGCACCCAAACACAGTGTCAAGTACTTCTTGCTCAGTAACTGGCTGTATATACTTTGACTGTGATACATGACTTTTTACGAAGTCAGTGGGCTTTGTTCCCGCGCAGGTTATATGAGGCTTGATAAATGTGTACCTACGTCAACAAAGAATTTGTTGAAATGGTTAGCTATTTCTTTACTTTCTAATACTACTCGATTTTCACCAATACGAAATTCGTTGGAATATTTTGTTTCAGATTTTCTTTTACCTATTACATTGTTAAGAATTTTTCAAATCTCTCTTGTATTAGTTTTACAATCTTCGAGTTTTTTCCTGTAATAGTTCTTTTCTAGACGTTAGAGTTTTGTTAACTTGTTTTTGTACTTTTTGTAGCGACTTTCTATTAATTCGCTTAGAAAACAGTGTACCTTTAACGTAATTCTCACCATACATCTAGCTGTACACTTACCTGTAATTATCACCATACCCTTAACTGTAATGCTCACCATATCCTTATATGTACCCATAATTGTATTTCTCACCATATCCTTAACTGTAATTCTATCAATACACTTAATTATCACTATACTTCTAAATGTACTTTAAGTGTAATTCTCACCATGACGAAGACATTCACATTGAAAAAAAATGTAATCTTGTAACATAAACAAATAAATTAAAAACTCGAAATTGTATTAATCTGAACTATTATATATTATATTTCAACTACAATATGTGAAGAGTTGGTTAATTTATCCTGAAAACATCTACTGGAACTATTCAATTCAGACAAGAATATAACAGCCACCCCAGCTACTTTTACATCGTGGAATCCAGTTTTTGGGACTTACAAACACTTTACACTTCACCCCTGTTCATTCAACGTTGTCATAACCTCTTTAATGATGGAGAATAAAGCGAAGTTACCGCCGTCAAACCCAATGCCGCGTTCACGGGTAGTGTATTGATATAATCTTCGTCAAAGCCACACACCGTACGCATAGTTAACGTTATGTTAGCGCTACAGTATTGCAAGCACTCTGAAAGGAAGACCGATGCATATTAATTACGGACGTGGTCGTTAACTTGAACACGGCTTCAGATCGCCGACAATCCGCTTCTTGTTGTCATTGTATCGCTGTTTGTATCGATGCCGTGTAAACGACCTCGCACGTTATTTCTCTTAGCGCTTAAATGTGGCTTAAATTACCCGGGTTGACTATTTATATCCTCCAGCGGAATGCGGTGTAGCGGTGTAATCAGTCCAAGTATAGTATGTTATTTTAGTAATATTTAATTGTTCGTCGTTGATACCAGGAGGCACGCAACAAGGGACTGGGCTTCATTTCACACTGGTTAATTTTGTTTCGGCGGCTAACGGGCATTCTACCGTGGTCATTGTTGGTCATGTCACCTGAGGAGGATTGTAATTGTGAGGCTACTTCTCCTGACGCATTCCGTGTAAATACATAACACGTTTAACAGTGTGTGCGCACCTCGCCGCTTTGACAAAGCCGCCAAGTAGCTTTGTCCTGTCAGCAGCGACAGCATGTTGCTGTAGCTGTTCAGAGAACTAAAACCTATGGTAATACTGTCCATGTATCGACTGTACTTTTTGAGCCCATATGGAAATATATACCATCGTATTCCATGGTAAATATCATGGTGTTTTGAAACAGGTAAACCACGGTAACCTATGATGTTTTGAAACAGGCAAATTGTAAAATACCTTGGTGCTTTGAAACAGGTAAACAATGGTATACCATACATTTACCATGCAAAATATATGAAAAAGCATGGTCTACCACAGTTTACCATGTACTGCCATGGTGCCACGGTTTACTATGTAATACCGTGTAAAATAACGAAACACCATGGTATACCATGTAATTCCATGGCATACTATGTAATTCCATGGTATGTTTTCATTAGGGAGCTGACGAGACTAATGTACCCGCTTACAGTGGATACCATAAACACTCACCTCCGATGTATCCGCGGATAAGAGCCCTTACTTTACGACCCTTTATAATACTGAGTTCATCCCTGCGGTCGATTAACTCTCCGACATACTCTAATATGGCCTCCATGTACTTGCCAGTGTTTTGGCTGCTGATAAGTAGCCCAAAGAGCAAGTAACCGCTTCACGACTGGTGTTCATTTGGAGTCGTTTAGTTAGCATCACGCGTGTATGATTTCTGGTTAGTAATGATATATGAATAGTAGCTGGCGTATTTCAAAAGCGTTTTGTGTGTAAGAGAAATTCCTTTCATACCAACCCACGCTAACGTATAATTGGATGCAACGAAATAGCATGGTGAACCCAATATACAATTGACGCCGAACCAGACATAAATGTTTCCATTTATACTAGACTTGGCACAACACTAATATTTTACCACTGCATTAAATTCAAGTTATCTAATTGTTTTTGTGCATATTCTAATAATACGTATTATTTATGTTTGCACGCTAGTGCGGTTCGACAACTAAACAAGGCGTTCAACCGTGCCCCAATAATAGACGCCTTAGACCGGAAAACGTGTATCGTTGTTTTCACGATATTCCTGTAATGCTAATCTCAAGTTCTTGAACTGTAATCTAATATACCAGACGACGAATTGATTAAAATGGTATCAAGCATAAGGTGTTTAAACAATTCAATGATGGATAATTGTTTCCTGTCTGAGCTTCGGCGACCGACGCGAAGACAACCAACAGAAGAATTATAATACATTTCATTTTGTTTCCAATTCTGAAGAGACGAGTGGCGTTTTCCGTGGGTTCTTTGAGGTTTGCACATTTCGAATGAGTTCCACGCTGGCTTATATCGAATGGGTTCCTCGCTTGCTTATGTGGAATGGTTTCCCCGCTTGTTTATGTCGAGAGGGTTCCTCGCTTCCTTAGGTCGAGTGGGTTCCTCGCTTCCTTAGGTCGATTGGTTTCTTCATTTGGTCATGTCTCGTGGGGCCCTCGCTTGCCAATGTCAAGCGGGTTCCTCGCTTGCTTATATCGGGTGGGTTCCTCACCTTTTTATGTCGAATGGGTTCCTCGCTTGTTTATGTCGAGTGGGTTCCTCGTTTGCTTATGTCGAATGGTTTCCTCGCTTGCTTATGTCGAGTGGGTTCCACGCTTGCTTATGTCGAGTGGGTTCCTCATTGGCTTATGTCGAGTGGGTTCCGCGCTTGCTTATGTCGAGCGGGTTCCATGCTTGCCTATGTCGAGTGGGTTCCTCGTTTGCTTATGTTGAGTGGGTTCCTCACTTGCTTATATCGGGTGGGTTCCACGCTTTCCTATGTCGAGTGGATTCCACGCTTGCTTATGTCGAGAGAGTTCCTCATTTGCTTATGTCGAGTGGGTTCCTCACTTACTCATGTCGAGTGGGTTCCACACTTTCTTATGTCGAGTGGGATCCTTGCTTGGTTATGTCGAGATGTTTCCTCGCTTGTTTATGTCGAGTGGGTTCCACGCTTCCTTATGTCGAGTGGGTTCCTCGCTTGGTTATGTCGAGTGGGTTCCATACATATATCGAGTGGGTTCCACGCTTGCCTATGTCGAGTGGATTCCACGCTTGCTTATGTCAAGAGAGTTCCTCCTTTGCTTATGTCGAGTGGGTTCCTCGCTTACTTATGTCGAGTGCATTCCACACTTTCTTATGTCGAGTGGGTTCCTCGCTTGGTTATGTCGAGACGTTTCCTCGCTTGCTTATGTCGAGTGCGTTCCTCGTTTGCTTATGTCGAGTGGGTTCCTCACTTGCTTATGTCAAGTGGGTTCCACACTTTCTTATGTAGAGTGGGTTCCTCGCTTGGTTATGTCAAGAGGTTTCCTTGCTTGCTTATGTCCAGTGGGTTCTTCTCTTCCTCATGTCGAGTGGTTTCCTAGCTTGCTTTTGTTAAGTGGGTTCCGCGCTTGCTTATGTCGAGTGGGTTACTTGTTTGCTTATGTCGAGTGGGTTCCACACTTATTTTCTAGAGTGGGATCCTCGCTTGCTGATGTCGAGTTTGTTCCTCACTTGCTTATGTCGAGTGGGTTCCATGCTTGCTTATGTCAAGTGGATTCCACACTTGGTATTGTCGAGTGGGTTCCTCGCTTGCTGATGTCGAGTGGGATCCACACTTTCTTATGTCGAGTGGGTTCCTCGCTTGGTTATGTCGAGTGGGTTCGTCGCTTGGTTATGTCGAGTGGGTTTCTCGCCTTCTTATGTCGAGTGGTTTCCTCGTTTGCTTATGTGGAGTGGGTTCCTCGTTTGCTTATGTCGAGTGGTTTCCTCACTTGCTTATGTCAAGTGGGTTCCACACTTTCTTATGTTGAGTGGGTTCCTCGCTTGGTTATGTCAAGGGGATTCCTAGCTTGCTTATGTCCAGTGGGTACCTCCCTTCCTCATGTCAAGTGGGTTCCTCGCTTGGATATGTCGAGTGGTTTCCTAGCTTGCTTATGTCGAGTGGGTTCCGCGCTTGCTTATGTTGAGTTGGTTCCATGCTTGCTCATGTCGAGTGATTTCCTCGTTTGCTTATGTCGAGTGGGTTCCTTGTTTGCTTATGTCGAGTGGGTTCCACACTTGCTTTTGTAGAGTGGGATCCTCGCTTGCTTATGACGAGTGGGTTCCACACTTGCTTATGTCGAGTGGGTTCCTCGCTTGCTTATGTCGAGTGGTTTCCTGGCTTGCTTATTTCGAGTTGGTTCCTCGCTTGCTTATGTCAAGTGGGTTCGTCGTTTGGTTATGTCCAGTGGTTTCCTCGCTTCCTTATGTCGAGTGGATTCCTCGCTTGGTTATGTCGAGTTGGTTCCTCGCTTGCTTATGTCGAGTGGGTTCCTCGCTTGCTTATGTCGAGTGGGTTCCTCCCTTGCTTATGTCGAGGGGGTTCCTCCCTTCCTCATGTCGAGTGGATTCCTCCCTTCCTAATGTCGAATGTGTTCCTCGCTTGGTTATGTCGAGTGGTTTCCTCACTTGCTTATGTCAAGTGGGTTCCACACTTTCTTATGTTGAGTGGGTTCCTCGCTTGGTTATGTCAAGGGGATTCCTAGCTTGCTTATGTCCAGTGGGTACCTCCCTTCCTTATGTCAAGTGGGTTCCTCGCTTGGATATGTCGAGTGGTTTCCTAGCTTGCTTATGTCGAGTGGGTTCCGCGCTTGCTTATGTTGAGTTGGTTCCATGCTTGCTCATGTCGAGTGGATTCCTCGCTTGCTTATGTCGAGTGGGTTCCTCGCTTGCTTATGTCGAGTGGGTTCCTCACTTGCTTATGTCGAGTGGGTTCTATGCTTGCCTATGTCGAGTGGATTCCTCGCTTGGTTATGTCGATTGTGTTCCTCGCTTGGTTATGTCTTGTTGTCGAGGGGGTTCCTCCCTTCCTCATGTCGAGTGGATTCCTCCCTTCCTAATGTCGAATGTGTTCCTCGCTTGGTTATGTAGAGTGGTTTCCTCACTTGCTTATGTCGAGTGGGTTCCTCGAATGCTTATGTCGAGTTGGTTCCTTGCTTGCTGATGTCGAGTGGTTTCCTTGCTTGATTATGTCGAGTTGGTTCCTCCCTTCCTTATGTCGAGTGGATTCCTCGCATGCTTATATCGAGTGGTTTCCTCGCTTGCTTATGTCGAGTGGGTTCCTTCCTTCCTTATGTTGAGTGGTTTCCTCGCTTGCTTATGTCGAGAGGTTTCCTCGCTCCCTTGTGTCGCATGAGTTCCTATTTTTATTCTTTTTCGCTCTAATTTCTACATATCATTTGATTAATCAAATGAGTTGATTTGCTTTTAAAATAATACATTTAGTATTATTGCTTTTGTTTGTTATTTGATATATTGTTATTATTCAATAATTTTGGCTAAATCAAAAGTAATTCAATGTGTATGAATAATTAAAATGTATGGAATTAAACATTTGTTTGCAAATCGTGTGATCATTTACTCTGAATAGCGTTAACATGTTGATGAATAACCACAAGCTGACATAGACTGCGTAACAAGAAGATGGAATGTATACATTTTAGTATTATACGTGCATAGGCAGTGGATATACGAAATCAAGAGGCGTGCACATTCATGGTATGAGTGCACTGGAAGGAACTAGGAGCGCCCTTCTCGGTAGTCGGGAGCAACACGTCAGTCCAGGTCTTCGCAAGAACAATACAGCCAAGAAGCGAGACTCTGATGTTGTTGTTTGTTTAAATCATGGTATCTATGTCTCTTATATCCCATAGGAACTAACTAGAGAAAATAGATCACAATCACAAAAGCTGGACAGTGTCTATAGTAGGCGTTGATTCAGTTGGTATTTTATGCAAGGGAAATCATTGAACTTATGTTACATTGATTGACGTGACGATCGCAGAATAGGTTTTATTTAATATATCCGGTTGATCCATAGGCATGACCAGCCCAATTGACTTATTTCTTCAGTTGTGCACTATCAACGTTGCAGTATAATCAAGCCATTGGTATCTTTGATCATATATCATGTTTAAATTATTATTATGCATTTATAATGCGCCGTGTATCCTTTGTTAACAACCTGCTCAAAGGCGCTAACAAGACAATGCTAAATAATTAAAAATCAATCGAAAAGCTAACATGAAATGTGGCTAAAAGACAGGTACACATAAGTGAAATAAAAAGTTACCGACAATCCGCTGTTTCTTGTCACTGTATCGCTGCCGTGTGATCGACCTCGCACGTTATTTATCTTAGCACTTAAATGTGGCTTAAATAAAATGGGTTAAAAAGGTTCGTTCTTATATAGCGCGGTATTTCGTCATTGGGACAGCTCAAAACGCTTTACTCTTCACCCCCTGGCAGACCTGTTCATTCCAACGCCATTTCGACTTCTCTATGGAGCACTCAGCCATGCAGCAATTACTGCGCGAAAACCATTCGTTCCGATATCCATCTCTGTATGTAGCCAGGTACACATATATGGGTACACCCTATACAGCCGAGTGAATTGTGGCAAGAAAATGCCAAAGATTCGAAACGGCAGCACGAGGACTCGAAATCGGTTTCTCTCTATTGAGAGCCCGGCGTTCTAACCGATACGCTACAGCTACATCGTTACGTTTCTCACAATTCGTGCGTCGCACAATTCTGCACAAACTCGTTACAGGACTTGGTAATACGCTGTACGATAGCGTCGGCAGGGATGGTTAAAATTCTCGAAAACAATATTTAAAATAACAAATATATTGAATCAAATCCTTTTAAATAATATTTCAAATAAAAATGTATTTTACAGTACACTTTTTCTGGAAATAAAATACTTTTACATTTAGAGAGTGGTCCATGCAGATGCAACTTTTCTATTGTTTATTTAACGTACATATTGCGTTGCTGCACAAGCTAACCCTTTAATAAAACAAAATATAACATGCATTATATATTATTTTTTTATTTGCGAACACACAAGGCCAGGATTAAGTATTTGGTGAAAATGTAAAGGTAAAGGTCAATGTAAAGGTCAAGGTAAAGGTACGTTCGTATGTAACGTGGTATCCTGTCCTTGAGACTGCTCAAAGTGCTTTACACTTCACCCTGTAAAGTATAGGCCAGTTTGATTTAATTAGTTTTGATGCGCTAATGTTAGTAAGTCATTTGGAGGTTTATTCGATGTATTAAGCCTAGATTAGCAACAGAAAAACAGGTTTCTAAAAGTTTATAGTTAAACCACCCAAGTGGATATGGACACAATCCATCTGGTGTCAAAGATTAATGGTACTGTTTTAGACGCTTCAGTCTTCTCTTTAATCCTGACATTTGCTAAATTGCTCTGACCTCTGGGGTCAACGTAATGAGGGGGAGCCCTGGGAACCCTGGATTTGGCACAGCTCCAAGAGTTCAACAGTTTAACTTGCAAACTGGGCAAGGAAGACTGGCAGACGTCATTTAATCCTGACATTTTCTAAATTGCTCTGACCTCTGGGGTCAACGTAATGAGGGGGAGCCCTGGATTTGGCACAGCTCCAAGAGTTCAACAGTTTAACTTGCAAACTGGGAAAGGAAGACTGGCAGACGTCATTGTCCAGCGGTTGAGAGGGTGGGTGGATTTAACAAGTTGACCAATAGTAAAGCGTATTGGGTATTTAAGCAATCACTGCGCCTCTAGTGATGGCGTCTGAGTTTGGAAAACTGGGAGAATAAAAAAATACCCCGGAGGAGGGATTGCAAGGGCCGGCACAAACTACATTTTTAGGCATCTAAATTATCGGTAAAGGTGGTCTTGGCGGGCCATACCTGCTTTAGCATTAGGATTCAAAATTACCGGTCAGATTTAACCATGTTTTGTTTTAATCTTTTAGACATTAAGTGTCTAAGTGATGTTTACATTCAGTACGTTTCTTTACGGTTTATAGTGATATCTATTTTCTCTGTTATTAATTGTTATTGTGCGTGATTATATTGCTACTATATACGTAGCCGTCTGATGGACAAGATTAAAATCGCTTCGAACCTGGAGAAAAATGCGTTGACTACACTTCTGTAGGATTCTATATACTGATTGGTCGAGTGCGTACAAATTCAATTATAAATCTCGACCTGGCGAGCGCAAAAACGACGGACAATCAAAATATCTTTCGTTGTGAGAAATGCCTCCTGGACTATTGCGTGCGGCCCCGAAGAAGACAAGAAGAGGGAGGCATGTATCTTACAACCCCCTACCAGACATGTTTATTCCAACGTCAACGTTGCTTCTCTGAGAAGCATTCAGCGACGCCACAATTACTGTGCGAAGACTATGTGTTCACATTTCCACCAGGTACTCAATTAAATAACTGATTGAACTATGGCAATATGGGGTGAACGAAATTGTCAAAGTTTCGAAACGTCGGCAAGAGAATTCGAATTCGGGTTCTAGGCGCACCACCACCCCGCCCACGCACATAATGCAGAAGAAATTTCGACAAATTAAATCCCAAATAAATTCTCCACAAAAAAACTTTTTCAAAGTAATTTTTTTTTAAATAAATTTTTTTTATAATTTTTATTTGCGAAATACAATGACAAATACTGTGTGTTGTGTCGTTAGATTACTCATGTATATGTGTGTCCGTGCGCGCGTGTGTTCGACTCATCGTCTTTTGACTTCGGTTAATTTTGTAACTCAACAGGAGAGACCACTTCAGTTGTCTATTTATATAAGTTGAGAAATATATACAACGTTCAACGCGGGCATGTGTAATACGTTCTAACGTATGTACGTAAGCATTTGGAGAAGTGTGTGCAAGCTATCATACAATGCAATATACCAACGACCGATACACACATTGCATTCAATTTATTCAAGAATACATGTGCAAGACAGACAAGCAATCAGCAAAGTGTAACGTTTAGAAAACAATACGTAAAGGTAAGTTCTTATATAGAGCATTATCCAGTTCGTAGGACCGCTCAAAGCGCTATTCACTTCACCCCCTGACAAAACTGTTCATTCCAAGGCCATATCAACTTCTCTGGGAAGTATTCAGCCACGCTGCAATTGCTGCGCGAAGACTATTCGTTCAAATATCCACCACTGTCTGTATTGCCAGGTGCTCATTTATACAGCTGAGTGAACTGTGGCAACGTGGGGTTATCAAACTTGCCAAAGGTTCGGAGCGACCGCAGTGGGATTTGAAACCGGGTTCTCTCCTTTGAGAGTCCGGCCTTCTAGCAGGTATGCCATCGCGCCCCAAATACGTGTCGTTTGCAAGAAGGCTAACGGTGTTAGTTTCACAGCAGTAACAATTCAACATAAATTCATAAGAAATTAAGTTGCATATGTACGAACTAAAAACTAAGTTGATAAATATGTTCAAGGCATGCATGTTTAATACACTCTAACGTCTCTACGTAATCATTTGGAGAAGTGTGTGCATGTTATCATACAATGCAATATACCATCGACCGATACATGCATTGCATGTGATTTATTCAAGAATGCATGTACATTATAGACGTGCAGTCAGCCACGTGTAACCGTTAAACAATAATACGTGTCGTTTGAACGAAGGCTGGCGGTGTTAGTATCAATGCAGTGGCAATTCAACATAAATTCATAAGAAATTCAGTTGCATGTGTACGAACTAAACACGGGCGTAATCGCGGAAACTATGTGCTATAGTCGTCCGTGCGACAGATCACTACTCCTTGGAGGTGTCAGGCTCCTGGAGACGTTCTTCAGTTCGGTTAATTCGATCCGCCTAGTGAGAAAGGTGCACAACATCGGAGTTAAACGCCATTCATTTCGTTAGGTGCCCAGTTAGCATGGTAAACACAACAACAATGCTCAACTAAGGGTCATTCATTAATCAGCAAAAAAATTAATCGTTAGCTAAATTACTTAAGTTCCAAAATATTACAATACACTTTTTATTAATTTAAACAAATCCAAGGTTAATGTAATTAAACAAATTAATAAAGTTGTCCCATCAATTATCGTATAAACAGCTTAACCTACACATGTCACGTGTAACGATGAAAAAATGCTCGTGTTGACGGGATAGCAAATACTTGTACATGCAGTGTTAGGACAACACTGCATGAATTTACTGTAACAATGGAATTTTGCTCATTGTTTTTGTGGCGTATCAAGGGTGTCGCAAAGGGTCAAAGGGGAGGGGCATGGGGGTAAAAGGGAGCAAGGGTTGGGGCAAAGGGGGACAAGCTTAGTCACCCATAAGTTTACAATGCTAGCATGTAGTGACGTAATGGAAAAATGGGGAAGCAATAAAAAACATTAAGCCAAAGGGGTTCAAGGCCGAATGCCACCCCCACTAACTGTACTTACTGTAACATTGGAATTGGTCATTGTGTTCTGTGGTGTACCAAGGGTGTCGCAAAGGGTCAAAGGGGGAGGGTCAAGTGGGTACGGGGGGGGGGGGCAAGAGGTGGGGCAAAGGGGGACAAGCTTATTCATCCATTAGTTTACTATGCTAGCATGTAGCGACGTAACGGAACAAGGGGAGCAATAAAAAGGGGTTGATGGCCCGATGCCACCCCCATTAAGTACACCACTGGTTGGTTTTTAGGTCTGACTTTTCTACTAAAGAATCCATCATTCACATTCGTAAACTCACCAAAGCCAGGTTTGTTTTCCTCTTTCCCGTTGAACGAAATATCCGAACCGGCGGTGTCAATGTCAAAACCCAGTGAACGGCGCTTTACATTGGAGACAACTGCAAATAAAAATAAAATAATACCTTTTACACTAAGAACACTAAACTGTGCAAATTACACGTTTTCAACCACCACCTATGCCTGTTGGAATACGGTACATTTATTAGTAGTACTTATTTTATAACAGAACACTTACTTATTAAATAGTATTAATAATATTAAACGTCTGATAGTTTTTATCGTAAGAAAATGCTACGTTGCATAAACTTTGTTTTACTTTTGAACACATTGACCATTCAAATGTGATTAATGAGCTACAGTTTGAATACATAATGTATTATAATTGAACAGTGGTGTGTTCATAAACATCGACCTTGCCGTTCATACCATGTCATGTAAACATGAAACATGAGTGAAAACATTCAAATTGAACACATAGCGATCAAACTATATTAAAACATTGTGTTACATTATAGCGGTAACTTTGTTAGAATTTATGTAGTTTATATTATATTACTATAAGAATGTTTGCCTTTATATAATATTATATCAATGGACACTACCATTGCATCGTCTACGTGTTTCGTCACTCCTCAGATACTAAACAGTTTCAGCTATAAATGTTCAGTTATACGTATCCCTTGTTTCGTAACGTATAAGTACTGGTCTCAGCTGAATTTGCAGGTCACAAGCTACTTATATGTTTCGCGCCGATATTCTCATACGTAAATACTGACAACTGAGTGAATACGCTGCTAATAAGTTTTTAGACGGTATTTCAAAGACGACATGATGAAGCTTTACATGGTGTGTAATCTACATATCTACGAACAGCTATAACTTAACAGGACTCAGAAAAAGCCAGTAACTATTATGTTTTTTAGTCATTAAGGAATGAGTTGAAACACCAGTAGGTGGAAAATCACTCATGCATGGCATGTCACAGGCCGAAAAATACGCTTCATGGGTTTGTGCGTACTTACGTGGTATTACGAGTCCACTGCTCCCCCCAGACTCGTCATGAAACGGGTGCGAAACGTCCTACAAGGAGACATTTGGCACATTATTCCCGCCTAATTCTCTCGCGGAACGCCGAAACAAATTCGTTTAATACTTGACTTCATATGCGTTCCATTTGACAATCGGTTATTGACATGTGTTTTGGCTGAGTAAAATTGCATAGATATAAGAACATTAACTTTCGTCCGTACATTATTTCAATCTGTAAAATAATGGTTTTGCATACATTTGGCAGGATATGTCATAGCTCTACATAGGCCTATTTACGTCGACTTCCTGGTTCTATGACCCCCATCCCCGCCACCTAGTGACGTATCTATTATACGTCGAATGTAGGGCACAGCAATTTTAGATAAGTGTAATTTAAAAAAAATCGTATCATCTGAGATAAATGCATTTGAGCCAGGCACATTGGCAAGTTTGCTGGTAGAACATGTCGACAGTGTAAATGTGGATTTTTAGATGATTTCAACAGGTGGAAGCATTTTTGGCAGTTTTTTCGCCACAAGGAACATGTGCGTAGCAATTCATGCATAATTTGGTAAAGATTGACGGGTATGGCACGTTCAGGCATTTTACAAGAGTTAGATAGGTGATGTTAAAAAACTCGACCAGTATGTCAATGAGATGATAACAACGGCAGAAAAGAAGTTTCACAATGTTTGATAGCCTTGTTTTCTAATAATCATGCAGAACGTTAACATGGCCACCGATGGGAAACGTAACATTAGGCTGATCCCTCCTCAATAGGGGAGGCAAACGGGGGCCTAGCTTAGTCACCCGTTAGTTTATCGTGTTACCGTGTAATGGCGCAACTGAAAATTGCGGAAAACAAATACGCCAAAAAATCCCCCCCCCATAAATACGCCACTGCCTATGTCACCACCCCTTCTTTCGTACAGTTGTATTTTGCGATTGTTGATCCACTCAATTGCTTTGGAGGAAGCTGAGTAGACCATCAGACGAACGTGGCCGAATTCACATGTCTGCGTTGCACCGTGTGTTCACCAGATGTCTGCATTGTCCGTGTCCGCGTTGTCCGTGTCCGCGTCCGCACAGAGTATTATTGCGTCGAGGTAGGTCAAATCCGGGAGGTTCGGTGTTTGGTTCCCGGACAAGGTTCTAGATTCCCCACTCTCGCCTCCTACTCTCAGGTGATGCTGGTTTTGAGGAGAAAGACTGCTGCGACCGAGAAATGGCAGCTCAGGGTTGAGGTGTAGGGTTGGGTGGGGCAAGGAGTTACCGTGGGGTAAGACGCCTCCTCGTATGTCCAACATTATACGCGCTTACTCTATGTATCGGGTGGATGAGTGCAATGCTGCTACCTAGAGCCGATTCTGCCCAAAAGCACATACGGACGAAATAGACGGTTAAGAAGAATCCTTCGTTTTAATATTTTATGAATATTTGTAACCTAGTCCTGAAACACACATATCTCGCTTGACATCGTGCAACTATTTTAAAATCCATCATTAGTGCGTACAGTTCAATGTATTGCTACAAAATATAGGAAATACGAGCGGTTACATCACACCTACTAGGGCAAGACACCCATTAGAATGCAGGCACAAACGCCCCCGGGGCCATCTTGCCCCAACTTGATTTGGTCAATTTATACACGTAATAAAGTTGTGGAAAATGTTTTGACTTTTATGAAAGTGACGTGTTTTTAGATATACGATCCATCGCTTTAAATATACTGTAGGTAGCAATCCGGACAATACTGTATTACTTAATAAAAGCAAAACAAAAGTCATGTTTTGCAACTCCTATCAGCAATTTTATGCCAGTTGTTTACTCTAAACGTAGGAGATTCTGATCAAATCTCGGTTGCCATAGCGACCAATAATCGCCTGGCAGTTCTTGGAAATCGATGCAGTTAGGCTTCCTAGCTGCTACGTCAGAACGGGTTAAGTTTAGTAAACAAAAGCCAACTAAGTTGAATGTACCCGCAACAGCTGTATTACACAAGCAATAAAGTGTCCGTTTTTTCCACTAGGTACGCGCATGAATGGAATTTGTTATGTACTTTTATTTATGGAATAATACACTGCTTGTCGGTGCCACGAGAGGTTTAACTGTCATATATCGTCACGAGAACCGGTGGCACGAATGATGTTATATTAATGAAAATACAATTTAACAGTACTACTCACACTCTCATTTAATTATTTTAACTAGCAAAAATGCTTATCCTCCGGACTTGATAACTGGGTACTAGGTGTTTACCACATTTCAGGATACACAACATGATCTGAAAAATATCCATCTATTCCTTGGTACTTGTTGCAGCCAGATCGCGGCTGACTGCTATAATAACGTCTAACGACGCCTTGGCCGTGTATAATATCAAGTTCTTAAACTGTCATGTAACATATTAACAAAGCGTCTAAGAGGAGTACTACAACACACAAACATACATACTCACGGTGGATTATAATAAAACATTGTACAGTGTTTAAGAATAAAATGTCCATATCTATGTTAACATAAACCCCAATGATGTCGGATCTGTGAATATTCACTGAGACAAAAAAGGCCGTGGATTCATCCACGATTACCTGAGATCTGGTGATGTGAATGTGTTTTGCAGCACAATGGAGTTTGGCTTGAAATACAGGTATGCACAATCTATGTGTTATGTCAGTGAAATATCTCTGTCAGTATAAGTGTATATAATTTGGTGTTATAATAGTTATATATTTTACCTAATGAAAAACAATATATATATATATATTTGTATAAATATTATTTACTCTCCAGAGTCCAATACCCTATTACGGATATATTATGACATTTTGGAAAAGAAATTAGATGTGAAATTGAAAGCACGTGACATTGACATCAAAAGGGAATTTCGTGTAGCTAGATCGGTTAAATGTATCCCGTATAGGGAAATAATTGATGCAACTTTCTTAACTACTAATAACATCTCGCGTGTCTGATTTCTGGTTTGTTATACATCAACAGTGGCTCGAACGTTTCAAAACCGTTTTGTCATAAAAATAAATTCGTTTTAATAACAACTCACGATAATTGATAATTGGATGCAACGAAATGAAGCCGTATTGTGAACGCAAGACATAACTGACGCAGCATCAGACAGGAGCCTAAATATTTTGAAATATACCTACTAGATAAAATGGCACAACGGTAATGCTTTTCCACTGCATTAAATCCGTGCTAGTTCATTATTGTTGTGCGTTTTCTTGTAATACGCAATCATATGTTTGTAGGCTAATGCCGTTTGACAGCTAAACAAAACTGTGCCAGAATAATAGATAACTGCGACCGGAAATCATGTATTTTAAGCAAACATAGCCACTGTTGAATTTTCCTAAATGTCTTGTTATGCGGAGAAGATGTGCACATATGTGCCAAATCTAAGCTCAAGATTATGTAAAAGTGTTCGTATTGTATTTTGATCGCCTACTTCAGGCACGGTTCTACTGCTGGCACGGTCTCTCTGAAACAGTACTCCGGTACTTGTTCTCCAATTCATTGTTTGCATGATATTCGTGTAATGCTAACATCCAGTTCTTAATCTGTCACGTAACATAACAGCAGTAATGAAATCATTGTTTGCGCAACACTGTGTGAATCAATGCTGATCATGGGCGTGACTTCCATCGTCTCGCCGATCACATGACAAAGTTACGAAATTTCACCAAAGAACAAAATTGTGATTTTTCAGCATTTTGATTTTCACTTCAGTAAATGCTTGAACAAGCATTAACTAATTTAATAGTTTGTCTGATTATTTCACAGAAACTACACACAGACGTTTCACAAATGAACTAGCATGTTGTAGTGGATACAATGTAGGTTTGGTTTTTCGCAAACTTAATTTGAAATGAGACTATGAAAATGGAATTGAGTAAGTACCTTTAAGTGCCTTTCACCCTGCAGCAGCCCCATTTCAAAACAATTTGTGAAGGATAACGCAGTACGCATGCGCTGCAGTCCAGGATAAAAGAAGGACTCGGCCCACAACACCACTCGTCTCTTCAGAATCGGAAACAGGGTGAAGTTTTTTTTGTGAATAGTCACTGACGTTTTAGTATTATATAACCACAAAACAATCTCTTGACGGGTAAATACTTCAAAACAAAAAGTTTTAAAATAGCTACAGCCATTTTCCCGAGCTAGACCCGTTATGGCTATTTCCCATTATGGCAATTTTTTTCCCGTTATGGCTACTTTTGTGGGAGCAACTAATTATACATAGAAACTAGCCCCGTTATAGCTACTTCCTGGATTCTGTTCTTGAGCCAAGGGAGAATCAATTATTTCAGATGGTATACAACATAAAAATACATGATGTATATGCATTACAGTTTTTATTAAGATATGAATACATTAATTGTACATAGTACTTAGTATAAGATACTCCATACATTATGCCCAACATTATGGATTGAACGGAAGTCATGAAAGTCATGTATCACAAGTGAATGTCATTCTGACACCAGCAAGTAAATGTCATCAATCACAAGTGAATATCACTCTAATTTAAGTAAGTGTCCAGCTGCAAGCAGAACACTCAGTCCAGATCTTTCTCCCACCATATACTCCTGTTTGAAATTAGCCAGACGCTGGTTCACAATCCGATAATTCCTCTTGTTATGTGGTGGTTGTATGGCTGCATCATGTTGTGCAAGCTTCAGCTCTGTTGCTGCCTGCGCCTTTCTCATCGCCTCCACAAACTCTAAGATGTTGGGGTGATGTTTCCCCAGAAGTTTTGTGAACTTCAAGGACGACGATCATGCTCACCACTCTACTTCATAAAAACACCAGCCTCACTGGTTGTCAGTGTTGACTTGCACTTAACATCATATCTGGTACACTCTCAGTACTTGTTGCCATTTGGCCCAGAGCATCTACACCGGACCTTGTAGGTTCAGTACATGGCAGAATGCATCCCATATTTGCTTGTCGCTAATTCGACCACATCCATGTTCAATAATATTATGTAGGGGGTAGATACAGATACAGTGTTCTCAGTGATACTAAACTTAGAATGATTCATGTTGAAAATGTCTCAGCTTATAAGTATAACCACTACTCCAAAGAAGCCATGTACAATACTGCCAGTTACATGAATCTTGGTAAAACCAGTTTTGCTTTAAACCACATACAAATAACCACATACAAATAAATTAATGCTACCCCTCCTCAGCTGGCTAATTACTGGCTAATTTCAAAATATCTATGACATGACTTGTTTGGAACTAGTTTGATTGCTCTTCCAAAAAGTAGCCGTAACGGGAAAATAAAGTAGCCGTAACGGGAAAATAAAGTAGCCGTAACGGGAAGTAGCCGCAAAGGGAAGTATCCGTAACGGGAAGTAGCCGTAACGGGAAGTAACCGCAACGGGAAGACTCCATTTTCCCTACCCTACTAATATAATCTCGTGAAGAGCATCAATGGAAAGCTAGACTTTCATGTATTAAATATGATCAGTCGTATGTATTTCTACTCTAATTTATATACATGTGCTACATACCCTTTTCCCTATCGGCGGGGCAGCCAGGGCACCCGACACGACGGCAACCAACAGAAGAACGACAATTAACTTCATCTTGATTCCGATTCTGAAGAAACGAGTGGCGTTGTGGGCGCCGAGTCCTTTTTGACCCTGCACTGCAGCGCATGCGTAATGCGTGATCCTACACAAGTTGCTTCGAAATGGGGGTGTTAGTCTATACATGTTAAACTAGTTGTCCAACCTGATGCTCATCGACAATACTTCTGTCTTCCAATTGGCTTATTCCGCTGTTGTTGCTAGAAATATTGGTTATAATTACTTTTCCCTGATTTCGTAGAAGGTTGATTTAAAATTAAATGGCCCACCTACCCTGTTGTATCGTAGCAGGACAATGTCAGCGCAGAAAAGGGGAATGGCTTTTCAGCAGCAGGTTGAATGACACTTCAGAGCACGTTAGGCAGACCAGTCGAACGAAATCTTTGTTGCTTTTATCATAATTGCTATAATCACGGACGCGTCCACTAGAAAGGGCTCTCTTGTGTGCGTGCGTGCGTGCGTGCGTGCGTGTGTAAAGTTATATAATATATATGCCAAACCCCCCCCCCCCCACCCTTAGGACATCACTGCGCCATACAAGTCTTTACTTGGGATTAGGGCTTCAAGAAGCCTACAGTAGCGAGAAAAATGATTAGTCCCACACCGATATGCTCCCCACCGGGAGCGTGCGAATATCTGCATGCGTAATTAGAGTGGATAGGTCTCTGATCCGGGCAAGTACAACAACCACCACATTCGTCTTTGTCATTTCCGAAGTCACAGTTACAGATTGCACGATCCTTATTCGTCGAAAATGTATGTCTAACAGAAACGTTTGTACGATTCTGTCCAACGTCACGAGCGTGACTCACGCATGGAGCGACGTGTCACAGCGCACCTGTTCGATCGTCAACCACCGTGACTCAGCATGGAGCGCCTTTCCTCGACTACAACGAGGGACTGTCTCAGGTCCTCGCCTTAGCTTAATCTCTACTCAGTCCGAATTACGTTTTCGATTCATTTCGAAAATATTTCTTGAGATAACGATTGTTTATATAACCAACATATTTTTAGTGTAGACACCCTGAACAAAATTAGTTCAAAAGTGTGTACATGTTATAGGTCTGAAACAAGGAAATTTATACAGTTATGATCGTGGTAATCCGCTACTATAATGAAGCTGCTATTGTGATATATGAGGCACGTGTTTTTCAACTACTGCTAGAATACAGTCACTAAACCCCATTACACGGTTATAATACATATTCACTGCAGCCCCAGTACACAGTTAGAATACATAGTCACTACACCTTCCTTACACAGCTAGAATATAAAAATAATCACTGTACCACCATTACACAGCTAGAATACATAGATACTACAACCATAGAACACAACAGCGACTATGAATTGTAGTAGTATACTGTTATTACAGTAACTATGTATTTTAGCCGTGTTCTCTGGGTAATGTGACTATGTATTCTACCTGTGTACATTGCGTAAAGTGACTAAGTGTTATAGATATGTAATCTGGATAGAGTGACTATGTATTCTTGCTGTGAATTGTGGGTACAGGACTATGTACTGTAGCTGTGTATTCTGCGTACAGTGATTAAATATTATAGCTGTGTACTGTGGGTACAATGACTTTGTATTCTACATGTGTATTGTGGGTACAGTGACTATGATTTCTAGTTGTGTATTCTGGGTACACTAAATATGTGTTCTAACTGCATACTGTGGGTACAGTGAATATGTATTCTAGTTTTGTACTGTGGGTATAGTGACTAAATATTCTACCTGTGTATGGTGGGTAAAGTGACTATGTATTCTAGCCCTCTACTATGGATACAGTGAATTGTAGCTGTGTACAGTGTACTGTGGGTATAATGTATGTATTCTAGCTCTGTGTTGTGGGTAAAGTTAATATGTATTCTAGCAGTGTACTGTAGGTACAGTGACTATGTACTGTAGCTGTGAAATGTGCATTCAGTGAATATTTATTAAAGCAGTGTTATGTTGGTACAGTGACTATGTATTTTACCTGTGAACTGTGCATATAGTGATAATGTATACTAGCTTTGTATTTTGGGTACAGTGACTATGTATTCTAGGTTTGTACTTTGGATACAGTGACTAAGAATTGTACCTGTGTATTGTGTATTATGGGTATAGTGGATATGTATTATAGCTGTGTACTCTGGTTACAGTGATTATGTATTCTGGCTGTGCACTGTGGGTACAGTGACGTTTTATTCTAGATGTGCACTGTGGGTATAGAGGCTATGTATGCTAGCTGAGTAATGTTGGTACAGTGACTATGAATTGTAATTGTGTACTGTGGGTACAGTGACTATGTATTCTAGCTCTGTACTGTGGATACAGTGACTACGAATTGTAGCTGTGTACATCGACTATGAATTCTAGCTGTGTACTGGTGGTAGAGTGACTATGTACTGTAGCTGTGTATTGTGTGTACAGTAACTATGTATTCTAGCTGGTTAATGTTCTAGCTGTATACTGTGGTACAGTTATTATGTATTCTTGCTGTGTACTGTAGATCCGGTGACTATGTATTCTAGCTGTATATTTTGGGTGCAGTGACTTTATATTCTAACTGTGCACTGAGGGTACAGTGACTATGAATTTTAGCTGTGTACTGTGGGTACACTGACTACGTAGTCTAGCTCTCTGCTGCGGATACAGTGAATGTTAGCTGTGTACTGTGTACTGTGGGTATAGTGACTAATTATTCTAGCTGTGTGTTGTGGGTACAGTGAATATGTATTCCAGCAGTGTACTGTAGGTTCCGTGACTATGTACTGTAGCTCTGTACTGTGCATACTGTGAATATATATTAAATCTATGTTCTCTGGTTACAGTGACTTTGCATTCTACCTGTGTACTCTTCGTATAGTGATTATGTATTCTAGAAGTGTACTTTGGGCACAGTGACTAGGTATTCTAGGTGTGTACTTTGGATACAGTGACTACAAATTTAGCTGTGTACTGTATAATGTGGGTATAGTGAATATGTATTATTGCTGTGTACACTGGATAGAGTAATTATGTATTCTAGATATGTAATGTTGTTGCAGTGACTATTTATTCTAGCTGTGTACTGTGGATACACTGTCTATGTATTCTATGTGTGTACTGTGGATACAGTGACTATGAATTGTAGCTGTGTACTGAGTAATGTGGATACAGTGAATATGTTCTTAGTTGTGTACTGTGGGAACAGTAACTATGTATTCTAGCTGTGTACTGTGGGTACAGTGACTTGGTATTCTAGCAGTGTACTGTAGGTTCCGTGACTATGTACTGTAGCTCTGTACTGTGCATACTGTGAATATATATTAAATCTATGTTCTGTGGTTACAGTTACTACGCATTCTACCTGTGTACTCTTCATATAGTGATTTTGTATTGTAGCAGTGTACTGTGGATACACTGACTATGTATTGTAGGTGTGTACTGTGGATAAAGTGACTACGAATTTTAGATGTGTACAATGGATAGAGTGGTTATGTATTATGTGTATCGTGGGGACAGTGACTATGTATTCTTGCCCTGAACTGTGGATACAGTGACTACGAATTGTAGCTATTTAATGTGAGTATAGTGAATATGTATTATAGCTGTGTACACTGGATAGAGTGGTTATGTATTCTAGATATGTAATGTTGTTGCAGTGACTATTTATTCTAGCTGTGTGCTGTGGGTACATTGACTATGTAATGTAGCTGTGTATTGTGGGGACAGTGACTATGTATTCTTGCCCTCTACTGTGGATACAGTGACTACGAATTGTTGGTGTTTACTGTGTACAGTGGGTATGTACTCTAGCAGTGTTCTGTGCATAGAGTGAATAAATATTAAAGCTGTGTTATGTGGGAACAGTGACTATGTATTCTTCTGTGTACTGTGCGTACTGTGATTATGTATTCTAGCTGTGTACTGTGGATACACTGACTATGTATTCTAGGTGTGTACTGTGGATACAGTGACTATGAATTGTAGCTGTGTACTGAGTAATGTGGATACAGTGAATATGTACTTAGTTGTGTACTGTGGGAACAGTAACTATGTATTCTAGCTGTGTACTGTGGGTACAGTGACTTGATATTCTAGCTGTGAACTGAGGGTACAGTAACTATGTATGCTAACTGAGTAATGAGGGTACAGTGACTATGAATTGTAGCGGTGTACTGTGGGTACAGTGACTATGTATTCTAGACCTGTACTGTGGATACAGTGACTACGAATTGTAGCTGTGTACTGTGTACTGTGGGTATAGTGACTATGTATTCTAGCAGTGTACTGTAGGAACAGTGGCTATGTACTGTAGAAGTGTACTGTGCACAGAGTGAATATATATTAAAGCTGTCTTCTGTGGGTACTGTGACTATGTATTCTACGTGTGTACTTTGCATACTGTGACTATGTATTCTAGCTATGTATGTAGGTACAGTGACTATGCATTCTACCTGTGTATTGTGGGTGCAGTGACTATATATTGTAGCTGTCTACTGTGGGTACAGTAACTATGTATTTTAGCTATGTATGTAGGTACTGTGACTATGAATGCTAGCTGTGTGGGTTCAGTGACTATGCATTCTAGCTGTGTACTGTGGGTTCAGTGACTATGTATTCTAGCTGTGTACTGTGGGTCCAGTGACTATGTATTCTAGCTGTGTACTGTGGGTCCAGTGACTATGTATTCTAGCTGTGTACTGTGGGTCCAGTGACTATGTATTCTAGCTGTGTACTGTGGGTACAGTGACTATGTATTCTAGTTGTGTACTGTGGGTACAGTGACTATGTATTCTAGCTGTGTACTGTGGGTACAGTGACTATGTATTCTAGCTGTGTACTGTGGGTACAGTGACTATGTATTCTAGCTGTGTACTGTGGGTACAGTGACTATATATTCTAGCTGTGTACTGTGGGTACAGTGACTATGTATTCTAGCTGTGTACTGTGGGTACAGTGACTATGTATTCTAGCTGTGTACTGTGGGTCCAGTGACTATGTATTCTAGCTGTGTACTGTGGGTACTGTGAAAAATGCATTCTAGCTGAGTTATGTGGGTAAAATGACTATGTATTCTAGTTGTATACTCTTGGTACAGTAAATATATATTCTAGCTGCATACTCTGGGTACAGTGACTACGTATTCTAATTGTGGACTGTGGGTATAGTGACTAAAGTTTCCAGCTGTGTACTGTGGGTAAAGTGACACTGTATTCTAGCCCTCTACTGTGGATACAGTAACTACGAATTGTAGCTGTGTACTGTGTACTGTGGGTATAGTGACTATGTATTCTAGCTGTGTGTTGTGGGTACAGTGAATATGTATTCTAGAAGTGTACTGTAGGTACAGTGGCTATGTACTGTGGCTGTGTACTGTGCATACAGTGAATATATATTAAATCTGTGTTCTGTGGGTACAGTGACTATGTATTCTACCTGTGTACTATGCGTATAATGAATTTGTATTCTAGCTGTGTATATTGGGTACAGTGACTATGTATTCTAAGTGTGTACTGTGGATGAAGTGGCTACGAATTTTAGCTGTTTACTGTGTAATGTGGGTATAGTGAATATGTATTATAGCTGTGTACTCTGGATACAGTGACTATGCATTCTAGCTGTGTACTGTGGGTAAAGTAACTATGTACTTTAGCTGTGTACTTTGGGAAGAGTAACTATGTAATCTAGCTGTGTACTGTGGGTGCAGTGACTTTTTATGCTAGATGTGCACTGTGGGTACAGTGACTATGAAATGTAGCTGTGCATTGTGGGTACAGTGACTACGAATTGTAGCTGTTTACTATGTACTGTGGCTATAGTGACTATGTACTATAACTGTGTACTCTAGGGACAGTGGCTATATACTGTGTAGTGTGCATACAGTGAATATACATTAAAGCTGTGTTCTTTGGGTACAGTGACTATGTATTCTACCTGTGTACTGTGCGTACACTGAATATGTATTCTAGGTGTTTACTGTGGATACAGTGACGATGAGTTTTAGCTGAGTACTCTGTATTTTGGGTATAGTGACTATGTATTTTAGCTGTACACAAAATAAACAGCTAGAATACATAATTACTGTAACCACAATACAATGCTACATTACACAGTCACTGTACCCAGAGAACACAGCTAGAACACATATTCACTGTACCCATAGTATACAGCTAGAATACGTAGTTAGTGTACCCACAGTACACGGCTAGAATACATAATCACTATAACCACAGTACATAGCTAGATCGCTGTACCCATATTACAAAAGATGAATACATGGTTACTGTACCCACAGACCACGGTTAGAATACATAGTCACTCTACGCACAGTACACAGCTAGAATACATATTCACTGTACCCACAGCACACAGCTAGAATGCGTAGTCACTGTACAAAGAGTACACAACTGGAACACATAGTTACAGTACCCAAAATACACAGCTAAAACACATAGTTACTGTAATCACAATGCAATGCTAGTATACATACTCACTGTACCCACATTACACGGGTAGAATATATAGTCACTGTACCCACAGTGCACAGTTAGAATATATAGTCACTGTACCAACAATAAACATGTAAAATACATATTCACTTTACCCCAGTACAAGTCTAGAAACATATTCGCTCTTACCACAGAACACAGCTAGAATAAATAATCGCTATACCCACAGTACACAGCTAGAATACATAGTTACTCTACCCACAGTACACAGCAAGAATACGTAGTCACTGCACCCAGAGTACACAGCTAGAATATATTGTCACTTTACCCACAGTATACAACTAGAATGCATAATCACTGTAACCACAGTACACAGCTAGATTACATAGTCATTCTACCCAAAGTGCATTACTAGAACACATAGTAAAATATACATAGTAACTATACCCATAGAACACATTTAGAATGCATTGTCACTGTACCCACAGCACAGCTAGAATACATTTTTGCTGTACCCAAAATAAACAGCTAGAATGCATATTCACTGGAATACATAGTTACTGCACCCGCAGGACAGAGCTAGAATGCATAATTACTGTACACAAAATAAACAGCTAGAATACATAGTTACTGTATCCACAGTACACAGCTGCAGTACACAGTCACTGTACCCAGAGAACACAGCTAGAAAACATAGTCACTGTACCCATAGTACACAGCAAGAATACGTAGTTAGTTTACCCACAGAACATGGCTAGAATACATAATCACTATACCCACAGTACACAGCTAAAATATATATATTCACTGTACCCACAGTACAAGGCTAGAGTACATTGTCACTGTACCCATAGTACAAGGTTATATTACATAGTCACTCTACCCACAGTACACAGCTAGAATACATATTCACTGTACCCACAGTCCACGGCTACAATACATATTCACTGTACCCACAGTACTCAGCTAGAATACGTATTTTCTGTACCAACAATAAACTGCTTGAACACATAGTCACTATAACCACAGTACAGAGCAAGAATACATAGTCACTGTACCCACAGTAGAAAGCTACATTACATAGTCACTGTACCCACAGCACACAGCTAGAATGCGTAGTTAGTGTACCCGCAGGACTCGGCTAGAATACATAATCGCTATAACCACAGTACACATCTAGAATACATAATAACTCTACCCTGAGTACAAAACTGGAATACAGAGTTACCATACCCACAGACCACGGTTAGAATACATAGTCACTCTACCCACAGTACACAGCTAAAATACATATTCACTGTACCAACAGTACACAGCTAGAATACATTGTCACTGTACCCACAGTAAAAGGTTATAATACATATTCACTCTACCCAAAGTACACAGCTAGTATATATAATCACTTTATGCACAGTACAAGTTTTAATACATTGTCACTCTACCCACAGTACACAGCTAGAATACATAGTTACTGTACCCACAGTACACAGCAAGAATACATAGTCGCTGTACCCAAAGTAAACAATTAGAATACATAGTCACTGTTCCCACAGTAGACAGCTAGAATACATAGTCACTATACCCAGAGTACAAAACTGGAATACGTAGCTTCTTTTTCCACAGAACAATGCTAGAATGCATAGTCACTGTACACACAATAACCAGCTAGAATACATAATCTCTGTTCACATTGTACACAGCTAGAATATATAATCCCTTTACCCACAGTACAAAACTAGAATACATAGTCTTTGTACTGTACCCACAGTACACAACATGAATGCTTAGTCACTCTACCCACAATAAACAACTAGAATAAATAGTCACTGTACTCACAGTACAAGGCTAGAATACATAGTCACTGTACCCATAGTACACTGCTAGAATACATAGTCACTGTACTCACAGTGCACAACTAGAATACATTGCCACTTTACCCACAATAAACAGGTAGAATACATATTTACTGTTCCCACAGTATTCAGCTACAGTTCATAGTCACTGTACCCACTGTACACAACTAGAATACATAGTCACTGTACCCATAGTACACAGCTAGAATACATAGTCACTATACTCGCAGTACACAACTAGAATATATATTCACTGTACAAACATTTCACAGTACACAGCTACAATTTATAGTCACTGCACCCACAGTACACAGTTAGAATACATAGTCACTGGATTACTCGCTTTCTCGTGTTTTGTGGGTTCCTCGCTTTGTCATGTCTCGTGGGTTCATCGCTTTCTCGAGTTTCGTGGGTTCCTCGCTTTCTCGTGTTTCGTGATTTCCTCGCTTTGTCTTGTCTCGTGCGTTCCTCGCGTCCTTTTGTTTCGTATGGTCCTCATTTGGTCATGTTTCATGGGTTCCTCGCTTGCTTATGTCGAGTGGGTTTTTGGCTTCCTTATGTCTAGTGGGTTTTTCGCTTGCTGATGTCGAATTAGTTCCTCGCTTCCTTGTATCGCAGGAGTTCGTATATACATAAACATATTTTTATTAATCCAATGAGTTGATTTCCTTTTAAAGTAATCCATTTAATATTACTGCTTTTGTTATTTGGTTTATTGTTATGGTTCAATAATTTTGACTAAATCAAAAGTAATTCAATGTATATGAATAATACAAATGTATGGGTTAATTTTTTTTTACAAATCGTGGGATCATATACTCTGAATAGCGTTAAAAATGGTGATATACAACTACAAGCTGAACTAGACAGCATAACCAGAAGAGGGAATGTGTAAACTTTAGTATTATAGGTGCATGGACAGTGGATTCATGGTATGAGTACACTGGAAGGAAGTAGGAGCAACCCTCCGTAGTCAGGGACAACATGTCAATCCAGGTTTTCGCAAGAACATTACAGCCAGGAAGCGAGACTCCGAAGTTGCTGTTTTTTATCATAGTACGTGTGTCTCTTATTAATGTTTCTTACATCCCTTAGGAAGTCATTAGAGAAATATATCACAATCACAACAGCTGGACAGGGTCTATCGTAGGCGTTGAGTCAGTTTGTATTTCATGCAAGGGAAATCATCAAACATCTGTTACATTGATTGTTGTAAATATGGCAGAATAGTTTTTCTAATAGATCGGGCTATTTCATAAACATGACCATCCTAGTTGATTTCTTCAGTTGTGCTCTATCAACGTGGCAGTATCACCAAGTCATTGGTTTCTTTGATCATGCATCATGTTTAAGGTATTGTTTTGGAAATAAGTCTACTACATTATTTGAATATGAGTATTTCGTATAACATGGCTAATTAGAAACACAAATATTCCAATTTCGGTATTGCAAAAACAACTGTATTTCATGCTTGCCGTCGTCTAGAGCAACTGCTGATATTTCAGAAGTTCCTTTGCGTTGAGGGTTAGTCGCGTACGCGCGCGTGCACACACACACACAAGCGCGCGCGCACACACAGGCGCGGGCGCACTCCACACACAAACACATACACATAGCTTGGTGTAACGCCATGTATTTTGTTTATAATTGTTAACGCCTAGAAGATCAGTCCAGTGAACGCCGTCGAAGTTGTACGACACCCCTCTCTGTGTGTCCGAGTAGAACTTTTTCTTGTACGTGGAACCCACAGCAATATACACACGCAGCAGAGGTTATGGCCTTTAGAAGATAAAACAGTGTCAAACTATACATTACTGAGCTTGGGCTTATCACGTGGGTTGTGGCGAAACAAACACTGTAATACAAGACTCTAGACACAGACACCATTGTTATATTTGTATAGCTACAGCAGAGACGTCGTGATTCTGCGGTTTCTAATGGACAGTTGACAATTGTGGTCTTACAGGACTCCAGACACAGACGCCATTGTTGTGTTTGTGTGGCTAATAGTGATCAAGACGCCGTGAAGCTGCGGCTGGGTGCATTGTTGCCGGCGAAGATAGAATGTTGGGGTAAAATAGTTCGTGCTGTTCGATCCATCACAGTGCACATCTACAAAGTGTTCGTTGTTTGTTTATCATAGCTGCATCGCGTTTTTGCACTCCTTATGTATAATTGCATGCGGCAGTAAAAACTAATCTACCTTAATGATCTAAAAATATTAAAGTTGCTTCTAAGCCCCTTTTGAAATACGTGAGCAACTTTTCTTATAAAATTACTAAGCGCAAATCGGCCATCGTGAGACTAGTGCGTGATACTATTGAAGCGACCGCAAATGGATAAAAAACGAAACAACAAGAAGCGGATTGTCGGCGATATGAAGCCGTGTTCAAGTTAATGACCACGGCCGATATATGCCAATACATCAACTAAATTTGAAGACGGCAACTGCGGTGTAATTCTGCATGATTAAAGAGGTTGGGACAACGCTAGGTTTGTTTGCTGTGCAACGGATAATAATTTGTTTTCGTGTACTGCACAATGGCTTTTTTTCGCGTGGGCGCTAGAAGCATAAATTGGTCGATGACACAGTCATCCAGGTACCATGAACAGGCAGTTAGTGTGCTCAAATTTCGATGATTAGTTGCGTAATCACTCGTTTGATTCATGAGACTCGGTAAAGAAGAAACGATCATACCTTGTACCGTTACATGTCAAAAATTGTTGGAGAGAAGACTCGCCAGTTAAGATTTCTTGAGGTCATTATTAGCTGAGGTACGATTTAGTCTCGTCCATTTTGGATAATTGAGCAACACTGCAAATTATAACCTTACACCAAAATGGTGACCAGTTTAAATGTTAACATTTACCAAAAAATATAAATATCATAACTGCCATTTTTCACGTATATGCCTTTGCATTGGCCATTTACGCCGACCTGAGTTGCCGTGGCAAAGCTAACATCGCCTGTAGGCCAATAGGGGAAATGAGGGTAAAGTGGGCCGCTCGGCCAAAGTGGACCCCACCACCTGTGGTAAACAAACAGTAGTAGTGCTTAAATACGCGCAGGGGGCACTAACCAACGTCATACATGTCAATTGGGCGCGAATCGAAAACCGTGAGTTACAAATGTGAGATTTTGGTACTTTTTAAATATATTTGGCGTGTTTACAAAGGCCATATACAAAAATGTCCCGGTTGTTTCCCATAAATCGGGTATGCATGAAGAAATTATATATTTAGATGAATAAGCATGTCCATTTAGAAGTGAATGCACGCGTTGAAACCAAAACTTTATTTTGTTGCTGTGCACGTCATAGATAATGTGTTAATGACGTAGGCGTTGCTGCAATGTATGAACATTAATTACATAGTTTCATAATGGGAATATGTATACTTAGCCATACTGTTTAAATCACACAAAAATGTATTAATAATATGTAAAGCATATTTGCCTATTACACACCATAATTAGTAAATTATGCAGGTTCTTATGTTGTGTAGAGATATATTGGGACAGTAGGAAGGGTGAAGGACGGGTGCAATGTGGTGGGTGTGGCCAGTGGGCTCATCGGGAGTGTGCAATGTGTGTTGGGAGGTTGTCTATGTTCGAGATGTATGCCAATGACTGAGTGGCATGGGACATCTTTGTGAGTGGGCTCATTTTGGCCTTCGATTTTTATTCAGTAAACAATTTTCTCTTTTGAAACACATTAGACTTATAGTGTTTATTAAGATAGCATAGCATTAAATAGTTCCAGCTACTATAAATCTTTTAAATAATTTATAATTTAAATACAACAAACTAAATATAAAAAGTGTCCAGTGCCACAATGGCCTTTCAGTAATGGCGCCACATTGCCAAATTTATGGCTAAAACACAACTGGGTATCCAACTATTTAGTTTGTAAGAGCTGTAACTTAGGTGTCTGGGAGATGTTTCGGAAATTGGCTTAACGATGATAAAATAATGGAAATTTGTGGAAATTAATTTTCATCGCAGTATCTATCAATCTTATTTAAATAATTATCTTATTTAAATAAAAACAGTTCAGTGCCACAATATAACTTAGTCATGACGTCTAACCGTCAAATGCACATATCAAATACGGCCGCAGTCATTAACTTGAACACGGCTTCAGATCGCCGACAACCCGTTTCTTGTTGTTATGTTACCTCTGTGGAGTGAATGTCCTCACACTAAAATGGCATTTAATTTATGGTCTGTTGAATTTATTCCCTTCTGCTGTAGACGACGCAATGATGCAATCTCACTCTCTCAGTGTCATTATGTGGCGTTTAACTCTTTTTTTCTTAGGCGGAACGAATTATGCGAGCTGAAGACACGGACGACGAGACCGTCTTTGATGAAACTGACCAAGATGGCATGCTCATTGGCAACACTGACGGAATCGATGACGATGTATTGGAACGGCTCGAACGTGTCTAGCAGTATCGCGCCTTCAAGGAGTAGTGATCTGTTGCATAGACGACTAAAGCATATTGTTTCCAACGTTTTATTGTTTTATTTTATTAATGGGTTAACTTTTGCAGCAACGTAATATGTACGTTAAATAAACTATAAAGAATTTGCATCAGCATTAACAATTAATTGTTTAAGTATTTTACTTCCCGAAAAAACGTGTAATTTTAAAGTACATTTTATTTGAAATACTCCTTAAAAGTTTTTTATTTAAAATACTTTTTTATTTGAGATATTTGTTTCGATTATTTCAACCGTCCCTGCCGACGCCACTGTACAACTTTTTCGGGTTTAGCTATTACCTAGTCTAGCATCGACGCACGAATTATGAGAAAGACATCGATGGATACTGGATGAGGGAAAAATATTTAATAGAGTACCCAGTTTTTGAGAACAATCAGAGCCTATTGGACAAGAAATCGATATTCTAAAGAATGCAAATTTTCCACTCTGCATTAGCATATACCTCGTTTACACGGCGCTAACGCATCACCATCGCAATAGATAGGACAGGAAGTTTCGTTTACACAACGTTGTTAGCGATCGCGATCCCACTATTTCTGGTCTGGTCTGATTCGTCAAATGTTCAACTCTGTGCTTATCTCGTACAAAAGCAAATCCAGAATTTAGTATCGACAGCTTTATAAAATAAAATGATGTAAGCAACGTCGGCGTTAGCATTTGTTCTCACGCACTTCAGGAACGTGATCGTGATCTCAAGTCATTTACACGGCACACCTCGATCGGGAAACTCGCTCGATCGCAATAGCGATCATCCTCCGACGTAGGATCGCGATCGCTAACGCAACGGAAGTGGCGATCCGCCTTCAGTGCGGTGCGCAGAAGCCTAGACCCCCGCTCCCCAGCGTACGCACAACGTACGCTGTCACTGTTATACCAGTCGTTGAGTACGTCATTAGTTCATGACCCCTTCATCACGCACGGATGCGCACACACTGTTAAACGTGATATGTTTCCACAAAGAATGCGTCAGAAGAAGGAAACTCACAAACAGTCCTCCACTGGTGACACAACCAACATTGACCACCGTAGAATGTCCGTTAGCCGCCGATACAAAAGTAACCAGTATAAAGAGAAGCCTTGCCGCGCGTCTACCAGTATCAACGACGAACAACTAAATGTTACTAAAATAACATACTATAGCGATGTAATGACAACAAGAAGGGGATTGGCGGATATGAAGCCGTGTTCAAATTAATGATGACGGCCGTACTTGATATGCAAAGCTCTTCCTTTCAGAGTGTTTACAGTATTGTTGCGATAACATAATGTTAACTACGTGTATGGTTTGTGGCTTTAGCGAAGATTAAGTGAATAAACTAGCTGTGACTTCGGCATACGTCAGCTGGGTTTGACAGCGGTAACTTCGCTTTATTCTCCATGATTAAACGCTGACAACGCTGGGTTTGTTTTCTGTGGGACAGACAACATTTTGTATGGCCGTGTAGCGGCGCACTGGCTTTACCGCATGCTCGCTGCTAGGTATTTCCGTTTCGTATGTAAATAAAATACATAACAAGCAGGGCCTGTATTGTAGAGAATGGAAGTATTGTGGGAGCGGTGGTGACAAGTCAGAACGCCGGACTTTCATTCGAGAGAACCCGGGTTCGAATCTTCTTGCTGCCGTTTCGAAGCTTTGGCAATTTCGTTCATCCCACGTTGTCACAGTTCAATCAACTGTGTGAATGAGTACTTGGCTACAAACTGAGGTGAATATGTGAAAGAATAGTCTTTGCACAGTAACTACACCGTGGCTGAAAGTTTCTCATTGAAGTCGAAATGGTGTTGGAATGAACAGGTCTGCCATTGTGTATAGTGTAAAGTGCTTTGAACAGTCCCAAAAACTGGATTCCACGCTGGGGGTGGTTATTGGATGCTTGTTTTTAATTGTGTAGTTCCAGTAGAAGTTTCCAGATCAAATTAGCAATTTATTCATAGATTGTAGATGAAATACTATATAATATTGTATATTAGCAAAATGTGGAATTTGTCATATTTGGGTAAGTTACACTATTTAAAACTTTCTTGTCAATGTGAAAAAATAGCCACAACATGCGAAATTATATCGTTTTGAGAAAATCCCCAAAGAAATAAATGACATACATATAAGTCTGATAGTGTCACTGATAACTTTAAGGGACATTTTGATTAACATAACTAGTTACGTCTGCTAAACCACTGTGAATGAATTAAGTAAAAGCTGAATAACACCCTAAAGTTGCAGTGTATTTTTGACACAAACCCTTCACCAACCGTAATTCCAAACCTTGTACAGTTGCGTACATGTAAGTTCTTACGCCAAATTGCAGCGTCGTAAGTGTTGTAGTTTACACGTGGCAGGACGTGTTTACGATCATTTTGATTGTCGCGTTATCCGGCTGAGTCACCAGATCGGTATCACAGACTGTTTCCTTTATAGGTTCAACGGCCCAAAAAAACTACACTAGCACTAATATTTACTGGTGTAACGACGTGATTTAGTTGTGTAGACATACCACTGATGTGTACTGGAATCACATTAAAAAGATGATATGTTCCGTTTTCACGGCGAACGAATATAGCTGGTTCGAACATTGCAGAACTCGTGGTCATTACAATGTAAACGTCTTTAGTGTTTCTAAGAAAAAAAGGTCTTTTTTTAAACGATGGATTTGCGAAATATGACATTAGTGCAGAGCGATTATTTATGGTGTCGATTTTCAGTTCAATATTTCGTAGGATGAAGAAAATTTTTTAAAAAATCAACTCACACGCTAGCCACCCAGCCACCATGAGAACGTACGATCAACATAGATGGGGAGATTAATGCATAAAGCAAACTTTATGTAGTCAGCTATAAACTGTCCGCACCATTCAAACATCCAGCCTTCAGAAAATAAATTAACTAACAAGATGTAGCTGTCAACTAGCTATATAACTAACTAACTACCTAACCAACACTACTTAATTGTGATGTACGAAATGTGTGTCTCAACAACTAGATACACCTAGTCTGATTCACAGTTGTGGTATATAAAGTGCGCGTGACAACAGTTGAAACAACTCATTTAAAATTAAATATTTTAGTGAGAGTATTCACATATGATAACATCAATCAAAATGTAGGAATCTTAAGAAGAGAGAACCAACTGGAAAGAAATGAAGAAAGCTGCAAACGGTAGAGTGCGTTGGAGAAGTATCGTTTATGCCCTACGTTCTACTTTGAGCGAAGAGAATTAAGTAAGTAAGCAAGTGACCACGAGAAGGTCTGCACATACGAGAATAAAGCCAACTCCTCATGAATTGAATAGATCCATTACGCAACTTTTTGACTAGTAACCACAACAACAAGTTAACAGCAAACATGTCCGCTGAAGAAGTGTGAAGCTGTCAGACAATTCGTCGTATCCATATAAACTATTTCTGTCGATTGCTGAGCGGTTTCGAAAACGGCAGAAAGTTAATTATATTTCATAGTCTCTCAGGGAATCTGGTGTCCGAATTGCACGCCACCGTGCACAAACCGGATTCGTCCGCATCTAGAGTATGCGAGCTCCGCATGGGATTCATATACACAACAAAACATCAAAGAAATCTAGAAAGTACAACGATGAGCAGCGAGATTTGCAAAGAAGAAAAAAAACAATCGGGAAAGCAGTGTCTCTGAGAAGATGAAGGGTCTTAAGTTGGAGTTCTTGGAGCTTCGGAGAGAGATTAGCAGCCTCGTGGTGTTTTACAGTTAAGTTAAAACTTTATCTAAAAAAAGTGCTCGTTGGAACCCCTCCCCCCCCCCCCCCGAAGACATCATTGCGTCATACACGCCTCTACTAGGGAGGCTCTACTGAAACGAGAGGCCGACCGTAGCGAATATGACAATGAGTCCCACGCCGATATGTTATCAGCATAATTGCTATAATCACGGACGCGTCCACAAGAAAAGGCGCTCTTGTAAGTGTGTGAGCCAGCGATACTATCGAAACAGTGTGGTACATTGTGTAGGATATATATTACATGTGTGTGTGTGTGTGTGTGTGTGTGTGTGTGTGTGTGTGTGTGTGTGTGCGTGCGTGCGTGCGTGCGTGCGTGCGTGCGTGCGTACGTGCGTGTGTGTGTTAACATAGTTATATAATGGCAACGCCACATCCTTTCGGCCATGAACGACACCACAAGCATCGTCACGTCATTTGAAAGACGCCTTTGCGATTGTTGTGTAAATGTCGACAATCGTATAGACTGGTGTCAGTTTTATGATATGTATGGTGTACGGTGCGGTGCGGTGTGGTCCAGTGTGGTGTGTGGTGTGTGTGGGTGCTGTGTGTGTGGTGTGGTGTGGTGTGGTGTGGTTTTGTGTTTGGTGTGGTGTGGTGTGGTGTGGTGTGGTGTGTATAATGCGGTGCGTTGCGGTGTTGTGTAGGGTAATGTGGTGCGTGGTGTGTGCGCGTGTGCCTGTGCATGTGCGTTTGCGTGAAGGGCGGGTTTCACGTCTTTAAAAAAGGGCTCTCGATACGCCAATGACTTCTCTTGAGAGCCCGGCGGTCTAACCGATACACTACAGCTACCTCGTTGCGTTTCTCACAATTCGTGCGTCGCACAATTCTGCTCAAACTCGTTACAGGACTCGGTAATACGCTGTCCAAAGCGTCGGCAGGGATGGTTAAAATACTGGAAAACAATATTTAAAATAAAAATACCTCAAATATTTTAAATCAAATTTGTATAAAGAATATTTCAAATAAAAATATATTTTAAAATAACCTTTTCTGGAAATAAAATACTTTTACATTTAGAGAGTTGTGCATGCAAATAATGCTGATGCAACTTTCTATTGTTTATTTAACGTACATATTACGTTGCTGCACAAGTTAACCCTTTAATAAAATAAAACATAAAATGCATTTTATATTTGTTATTTGTGAACATACAAGGCCAGGATTAAGTATTTGTGGAAACGGTTAAGGTCAAGTTCGAGGTACGTTCGTATGCAGCGTGGTATCCTGTCCTTGAGGCTGCTCAAAGCGCTTTAATCTTCACTCCCTGGCAGACCTGTTCATTCTAACGTCAACGTTGCAAGCATTCAGCGACGCCACAATTACTGCGCGAAGATTATGTGTTCACATTTCCACCAGGCACTGAATAAAACAACTGATTGAACTATGGCAATATCGGGTGAACGAAATTGCCAAAGTTTCGAAACGTTAGCAAGAGAATTCGAATTCGGGTTCTAGACGCACCACGACCCCGCCCCACGCAAATAATGCAGACGAAATTTCGACAAATTTAATCTCAAATAAATTCTCCACAAGAAAAAAGTTTTTCAAAGTAAACTAAAAAAAATAGTTTAAATAACAATTTTAATATATATTTTATTTGCGAGATACAATGTCAGATACAATTTGAACCACCCATGGGTGGTTTGTCGTTATGTTACTTATGTGTCGTTATATTACTTATGTGTATGTGTATTCATTCTTTTGACTACGGTAAATTTTGTACATCAACTGGAGAGACCACCTCAGTTGTAGATTTATATAAGTTGAGAAATATATACAGCTTTCAACGCGGGCATGTGTAATACAGTCTAAAGTCTCTACGTAAGCATTTTGAGAAGTGGGTGCAAGCTATCATACAAAGAAATATACCAACGACCGATACACACATTGCATCTGATTTATTCAATAATGTATGTGCATGACAGACAAGCAATTAGCAAAGTGTAACCGTTAGAAAACAATACGTGTCGTTTGAATGAAGGCTGACAGTGTTAGTTTCACAGCAGTAGCAATTCAACATAAATTCATAAGAAATTCAGTTGCATATGTAAGAACTAAACACTAAGTTGACAAATATGTTTAACGCATGCATACGTCATACATTCTAACGTCTCTACGTAACCATTTGGAGAAGTGTGTGCAATTTATCATACAATGCAATATACCAACGATCGATACATGCATGTGATTTATTCAAGAATGCACGTGCATGATAGACTTTCAATCAGCAACGTGTAACCGCTAGAAAAAAATACCTGTCGCTTGAACGAAGGCTGACGGTGTTAGTATCACTGCGTTGGAAATTCAACATGAATTCATAAGAAATTCAGTTGCATATATACGAACTAAACACGAGCGTAATCGAGTAAACTATGTGCTGTAGTCGTCCGTGCCACAAATCACTACTCCTTGGAGGTGTCATGCTTCAGGAGACGTTATTCAGTTCGGGTAATTCGATCCTCCTAGTGAGAAAGGTGCACAACATCGGAGTTAAAACCAATTAATTTCATTAGGTGCAAATTAAGGGTCATTCAAAGTGTCAGTCATTAATTAGAAAAAAAAATAATCGTTAACTAAATTACTTAACTTCGAAAATATAAGTTAATTTAATTAATTTAAACTAATCCAAGGATAATTTAAACAAATCCAAGATTAATTTAACTAAACAAATTAATCAAGTTGTCCCATCACGTATCGCATAAAAAACCTTAACCTACACATGTCACGTGAGGACTTATGAAAAACTGCTCGTGTTGACGAGATAGCAAATACATGTACATTCGAAGTTTACTCATTGTTTTCTGTGGCGTATCAAGGGTGTTGCTATGGGTCAAAGGGAGAGAGCAGGTGGGGTCAAAGGGTGATAAGGGGTGGGGCAAAGAGGGACAAGCTTAGTCATCCATTAGTTTATCATGCTAGCATGTAGCGACGTAACGGAACAATGGGGAAGCAATAAAATATTATTAAGCCAAAGGGGGTCATGGCCGAATGCCACCCCCACTAAGTACACCACTGGTTGTTTTTCAGGTCTGACTTTTCTACTAAACAATCCATTATTCATATTGGCAAACTCACCAAGGCTGAGTTTTCCTGATCTCCCCCCACCCCCCCCCCCCCCGGTTGGACGAAATATCCGAACCGGCGGTGTCAATGTCATCGGAGTCTGAAAATGAAAATAATACGTTGTACACTGAGAACACTAAACTGTGCAAATTACACGTTTTGAACCAACACTTCTGCCTGTTAGAATACGTTACATGTATTAGTAGTACTTATTTTAGAACAGAACACTTACTTATTAAATATTATTAATAATATAATATTAAACATCTGATAGTTTTTATCGTAAGATAATGCCAGGTTTTATAAACTTTGTTTTATATTTGAACATATTGACCGTTCAATTTTAATTTAATTCAGTCGCCAGGGGCGATCTAGACGGTTAGGGTTAGCTCCAGTCACCAGGGGGCGCTCTAGGGTATACAGGTCGCCGCTAGGGGGCACTTAGGGTACCCAGAAGGCTCTGCGACCGGACGTCACAGGGGCACTATCTACTGGTCCACTGTTTTCCCTGGTCATTCCTGCACTATAACTACTCAGCCCGAATGACTTATTTCTTCAGTTGTGCACTATCAACGTTGCAGTATAATCAAGCCATTGGTATCTTTGATCATATATCATGTTTAAATTATTATTATGCATTTATAATGCGCCGTGTATCCTTTGTTAACAACCTGCTCAAAGGCGCTAACAAGACAATGCTAAATAATTAAAAATCAATCGAAAAGCTAACATAAAATGTGGCTAAAAGACAGGTACACATAAGTTAAATAAAAAGTTACCGACAATCCGCTGTTTCTTGTCACTGTATCGCTGCCGTGTGATCGACCTCGCACGTTATTTATCTTAGCACTTAAATGTGGCTTAAATAAAATGGGTTAAAAAGGTTCGTTCTTATATAGCGCGGTATTTCGTCATTGGGACAGCTCAAAACGCTTTACTCTTCACCCCCTGGCAGACCTGTTCATTCCAACGCCATTTCGACTTCTCTATGGAGCACTCAGCCACGCTGCAATTACTGCGCGAAGACCATTCGTTCCGATATCCATCTCTGTATGTAGCCAGGTACACATATATGGGTACACACTATACAGCCGAGTGAACTGTGGCAAGAAAATGCCAAAGATTCGAAACGGCAGCAAGAGGATTCGAAATCGGTTTCTCTCTATTGAGAGCCCGGCGTTCTAACCGATACGCTACAGCTACATCGTTACGTTTCTCACAATTCGTGCGTCGCACAATTCTGCACAAACTCGTTACAGGACTTGGTAATACGCTGTACGATAGCGTTGGCAGGGATGGTTAAAATACTCGAAAACAATATTTAAAATAACAAATATATTGAATCAAATCCTTTGAATCAAATTCTTTTAAATAATATTTCAAATAAAAATGTATTTTACAGTACACTTTATCTGGAAATAAAATACTTTTACATTTAGAGAGTGGTCCATGCAGATGCAACTTTTCTATTTTTTATTTAACGTACATATTGCTTTGCCGCTCAAGCTAACCCTTTAATAAAACAAAATATAACACGCATTACATATTATTTTTTTTATTTGCGAACACACAAGGCCAGGATTAAGTATTTGGTGAAAATGTAAAGGTAAAGGTCAATGTAAAGGTCATGGTAAAGGTCAAGGTAAAGGTACGTTCGTATGTAACGTGGTATCCTGTCCTTGAGACTGCTCAAAGTGCTTTACACTTCAAACTGTAAAGTGTAGGCCAGTTTGATTTCATTAGTTTTTTTATGCGCCAATGTTAGTAAGTCATTTGGAGGTTTATTCGATGTAATAAGCCTAGATTAGCAACAGAAAATTTATAGTTAAACCACCCAAGTGGATATGGACACAATCCATCTGGTGTCAAAGATTTATGGTACTGTTTTAGACGCTTCAGTCTTCTCTTTAATCCTAACATTTGCTAAATTGCTCTGACCTCTGGGGTCAACGTAATGAGGGGGAGCCCTGGGAACCCTGGATTTGGCACAGCTCCAAGAGTTCAAAAGTTTAACTTGCAAACTGGGCAAGAAAGACTGGCAGACGTCATTGTCCAGCGGTTGAGAAGGTGGGTGGATTTAACAAGTTGACAAATAGTAAAGCGTATTGGGTATTTAAGCAATCCCAGCGCCTCTAGTGACGGCGTCTGAGTTTGGAAACTGGCAGAATAAATACCCCGGAGGAGGGATTGCAAGGGCCGGCACAAACTACATTTTAGGCATCTAAATTATCGGTAAGGGTGGTCCTGGCGGGCCATACCTGCTTTAGCATTAGGTTTCAAAATTACCGGTCAGATTTAACCATGTTTTGTTTTAATCTTTTAGACATTAAGTGTCTAAGTGATGTTTACATTCACTACGTTTCTTTACGGTTTATAGTGATATCTATTTTCACTGTTATTTAATTGTTATTGTGCGTGATTATATTGCTACTATATACGTAGCCGTCTGATGGACAAGATTAAAATCGCTTCGAACCTGGAGAACAATGCGTTGACTATACTTCTGTAGGACTCTATATACTGATTGGTCGAGTGAGTACAAATTCAGTTATAAATCTCGACCTGGCGAGCGCAAAAACGACGGACAATCAAAATATATTTCGTTGTGAGAAATGCCTCCTGGACCATTGCGTGCGGCCCCGAAGAAGACAAGAAGAGGAAGGCATGGATCTTACAACCCCCTACCAGACATGTTTATTCCAACGTCAACGTTGCTTCTCTGAGAAGCATTCAGCGACGCCACAATTACTGTGCGAATACTATGTGTTCACATTTCCACCAGGTACTAAATTAAATAACTGATTGAACTATGGCAATATGGGGTGAACGAAATTGTCAAAGTTTCGAAACGTCGGCAACATAATTCGAATTCGGGTTCTAGGCGCACCACCACCCCGCCCACGCACATAATGCAGAAGAAATTTCGACAAATTAAATCCCAAATAAATTCTCCACAAAAAACTTTTTCAAAGTAATTTTTTTTTAAATAATTTTTTTTAATAATTTTTATTTGCGAAATACAATGACAAATACTGTGTGTTGTGTCGTTAGATTACTTATGTATATGTGTGTCCGTGCGCGCGTGTGTGCGACTCATCGTCTTTTGACTTCGGTAAATTTTGTAAATCAACTGGAGAGACCACTTCAGTTGTCTATTTATATAAGTTGAGAAATATATACAACGTTCAACGCGGGCATGTGTAATACGTTCTAACGTATCTACGTAAGCATTTGGAGAAGTGTGTGCAAGCTATCATACAATGCAATATACCAACGACCGATACACACATTGCATTCAATTTATTCAAGAATACATGTGCAAGACAGACAAGCAATCAGCAAAGTGTAACGTTTAGAAAACAATACGTAAAGGTAAGTTCTTATATAGAGCATTATCCAGTCCGTAGGACCGCTCAAAGCGCTATTCACTTCACCCCCTGGCAGACCTGTTCATTCCAAGGCCATCTCAACTTCTCTGGGAAGTATTCAGCCACGCTGCAATTGCTGCGCGAAGACTATTCGTTCAAATATCCACCACTGTCTGTATTGCCAGGTACTCATTTATACAGCTGAGTGAACTGTGGCAACGTGGGGTGATCAAACTTGCCAAAGGTTCGAAGCGACCGCAGTGGGATTTGAAACCGGGTTCTCTCCTTTGAGAGTCCGGCCTTCTAGCCGGTATGCCATCGCGCCCCAAATACGTGTCGTTTGAACGTAGGCTAACGGTGTTAGTTTCACAGCAGTAACAATTCAACATAAATTCATAAGAAATTCAGTTGCATATGTACGAACTAAAAACTAAGTTGAGAAATATGTTCAAGGCATGCATGTCTAATACACTCTAACGTCTCTACGTAATCATTTGGAGAAGTGTGTGCATGTTATCATACAATGCAATATACCATCGACCGATACATGCATTGCATGTGATTTATTCAAGAATGCATGTACATTATAGACGTGCAGTCAGCCACGTGTAACCGTTAAACAATAATACGTGTCGTTTGAACGAAGGCTGACGGTGTTAGTATCAATGCAGTGGCAATTCAACATAAATTCATAAGAAATGCAGTTGCATGTGTACGAACTAAACACAAGCGTAATCGCGGAAACTATGTGCTATAGTCGTCCGTGCGACAGATCACTACTCCTTGGAGGTGTCAGGCTCCTGGAGACGTTCTTCAGTTCGGTTAATTCGATCCGCCTAGTGAGAAAGGTGCACAACATCGGAGTTAAACGCCATTCATTTCATTAGGTGCCCAGTTAGCATCGTAAACGCAACAACAATGCTCAACTAAGGGTCATTCATTAATCAGCAAAAAATTAATCGTTAGCTAAATTACTTAAGTTCCAAAATATAATAATATACTTTTTATTAATTTAAACAAATCCAAGATTAATGTAATTAAACAAATTAATAAAGTTGTCCCATCAATTATCGTATAAAAAGCTTAACCTACACATGTCACGTGTGGACCTATGAAAAAATGCTCGTGTTGACGGGATAGCAAATACTTGTACATGCAGTGTTAGGACAACACTGCATGAATTTACTGTAACAATGGAATTTCGCTCATTGTTTTTGGGGCGTATCAAGGGTGTCGCAAAGGGTCAAAGGGGAGGGGCATAGGGGGTAAAAGGGAGCAAGGGTTGGGGCAAAGGGGGACAAACTTAGTCAGCGATCAAACTATATTAACACATTGTGTTACATTATAGCAGTAACTTTGTTAGAATTTATGTAGTTTATGTTATATTACTATCAGAATGTTTGCCTTTATATAATATTATATCAATGGACATTACCACATCGTCTACGTGTTTCGTCACTCCTCAGATACTAAACAGTTTCAGCTATAAATGTTCAGTTATACGTATCCCTTGTTTCGTAACGTATAAGTACTGGTCTCAGCTGAATTTGCAGGTCACAAGCTATTTATATGTTTCGCGCCGATATTCACATACGTAAATACTGACAACTTCGCCGACATGAATAAATACGCTGCTAATAAGTTTTTAGACGGTATTTCAAAGACGACATGACGAAGCTTTACATGGTGTGTAATCTACATATCTACGAACAGCTATAACTTAACAGGACTCAGAAAAAGCCAGTAACTATTATGTTTTTTAGTCATTAAGGAACGAGTTGAAATACCAGTAGGTGGAAAATCACTCATGCATGGCATGTCACAAGCCGAAAAATACGCTTCATGGGTTTGTGCGTACTTACATGGTATTACGAGGCCTTGGCGCCCATTACGGCGCTGATACGGTTGCGAAACGTCCTACAAGGAGTCATTTGGCACATTATTCCCGCCTAATTCTCTCGCGGAACGCCGAAACAAATTCGTTTAATAATTGACTTAATATGCGTTCCATTTGACAGTCGGTTATTGACATGTGTTTTGGCCGAGTAAAATTGCATAGATATAAGAACATTAACTTTCGTCCGTACATTATTTCAATCTGTAAAATAATGGTTTTGCATACATTTGGCAGGATATGTCATAGCTCTACATAGGCCTATTTACGTCGACTTCCTCGTTCTATGACCCCCATCCCCGCCACATAGTGACGTATCTATTATACGTCGAATGTAGGGCACAGCAATTTTAGATGAGTGTAATTTTTTAAAAATCGTATCATCTGAGATAAATGCATTTGAGCCAGGCACATTGGCAAGTTTGCTGGTAGAACATGTCGACAGTGTAAATGTGGATTTTTAGATGATTTCAACAGGTGGAAGCATTTTTGGCAGTTTTTTCGCCACAAGGAACATGTGCGTAGCAATTCATGCATAATTTGGTAAACATTGACGGGTATGGCACGTTCAGGCATTTTACAAGTGTTAGATAGGTGATATTGAAAAAACTCGACCAGCATGTCAATGAGATGATGACAACGGCAGAAAAGAAGTTTCACAATGTTTGATAGCTTCGTTTTCTAATAATGCAGAACGTTAACATGGCCACCGATGGGAAACGTAACATTAGGCTGATCCCTCCTCAACAGGGGAGGCAAACGGGGGCCAAGCTTAGTCACCCGTTAGTTTATCGTGTTACCGTGTAATGGCGCAACTGAAAATTGCGGAAAACAAATACGCCAAAATCCCCCCCCCATAAATACGCCACTGCCTATGTCACCACCCCTTCTTTCGTACAGTTGTATTTTGCGATTGTTGATCCACTCAATTGCTTTGGAGGAAGCTGAGTAGACCATCAGACGAACGTGGCCGAATTCACATGTCTGCGTTGCACCGTGTGTTCACCAGATGTCTGCATTGTCCGTGTCCGCGTTGTCCGTGTCCGCGTCCGCACAGAGTATTATTGCGTCGAGGTAGGTCAAATCCGGCAGGTTCGGTGTTTGGTTCCCGGACAAGGTTCTAGATTCCCCACTCTCGCCTCCTACTCTCAGGTTATGCTGGTTTTGAGGAGAAAGACTGCTGCGACCGAGAAATGGCAGCTCAGGGTTGAGGTGTAGGGTTAGGTGGGCCAAGGAGTTCCCGTGGGATAAGACGCCTCCTCATATATCCAACATTATACGCGCTTACTCTATGTATCGGGTGGATGAGTGCAATGCTTCTACCTACAGCCGATTCTGCCCAAAAGCACATACGGACGAAATAGACGGTTAAGAAGAATCCTTCGTTTTAATATGTTATGAATATTTGTAACCTAGTCTTGAAACACACATATCTCGCTTGACATCGTGCAACTATTTTAAAATCCATCATTAGTGCGTACAGTTCAATGTATTGCTACAAAATATAGGACATTCGAGCGGTTACATCACACCTACTAGGGCAAGACAACCATTAAAATGCAGGCACAAACGCCCCCGGTGCCATCTTGCCCCAACTTGATTTCGTCAATTTATACGCGTAATAAAGTTGTGGAAAATGTTTTGACTTTTATGAAAGTGACGTGTTTTTAGATATACGATCCATCGCTTTAAATATACTGTAGGTAGCAATCCGGACAATACTGTATTACTTAATAAAAGCAAAACAAAAGTCATGTTTTGCAACTCCTATCAGCAATTTTATGCCAGTTGTTTACTCTAAACGTAGGAGATTCTGATCAAATCCCGGTTGCCATAGCGACCAATAATCGCCTGGCAGTTCTTGGGAATCGATGCAGTTAGGCTTCCTAGCTGATACGTCAGAACGGGTTAAGTTTAGTAAACAAAAGCCAACTAAGTTGAATGTACCCGCAACAGCTGTATTACACAAGCAACAAAGTGTCCTTTTTTTCCACTAGATACGTGCATGAATGGAATTTGTTATGTACTTTTATTTATGGAATAATGCACTGCTTCTCGGTGCCACGAGAGGTTTAACTGTCATATATCGTCACGAGAACCGGTGGCACGAATGATGTTATATTAATGAAAATACAATTTAACAGTGCTACTCACACTCTCATTTAATTATGTTAACTAGCAAAAATGCTTATCCTCCGGACTTGATAACTGGGTACTAGGTGTTTACCACATTTCAGGATACACAACATGATCTGAAAAATATCCATCTATTCCTTGGTACTTGTTGCAGCCAGATCGCGGCTGACTGCTATAATAACGTCTAACGACGCCTTGGCCGTGTATAATATAAAGTTCTTAAACATGTAACATATTGACAAAGCGTCTAAGAGGAGTAATACAACACACAAACACACATACTCACGGTGGATTATAATAAAACATTGTACAGTGTTTAAGAATAAAATGTCCATATCTATGTTAACATAAACCCCAATGATGTCGGATCTGTGAATATTCACTGAGACAAAAATAAAAGGGCCGTGGATTCATCCACGATTACCTGAGATCTGGTGATGTGAATGTGTTTTGCAGCACAATGGAGTTTGGCTTGAAATACAGGTATGCACAATCTATGTGTTATGTCAGTGAAATATCTCTGTCAGTATAAGTGTATATAATTTGGTGTTATAATAGTTATATTTTACCTAATGAAAAACAATATATATATATTTTTGTATAAATATTATTTACTCTCCAGAGTCCTATACCCTATTACGGATATTTTACGACATTTTGGAAAAGAAATTAGATGTGAAATTGAAAACACATGACATTGACATCAAAAGGGAATTTCGTGTAGATAGATCGGTTAAATGTATCCCGTATAGGCAACTAATTGATGCAACTTTCTTAGCTACTAATAACATCTCGCGTGTCTGATTTCTGGTTTGTTATACATCAACAGTGGCTCGAACGTTTCAAAACCGTTTTGTCATAAAAATAAATTCGTTTTAATAACAATTAAATGTTGGTTATAGTTACTTTTCCCTGATTTCGTAGAAGGTTGATTTAAAATTAAATGGTCCACCTACCCTGTTGTATCATAGCAGGACAATGTCAGCGCAGAAAAGGGGAATGGCTTTTCAGCAACAGGGTGAATGACACTTCACAGTACGTTAGGCAGACCAGTTGAACGAAATCTTTGTTGCTTTTATCATAATTGCGATAATCACGTACGCGTCCACTGGAAAGGGCTGTATTGTGTGCGTGCGTGCGTGCATGTTAAGTTATATAATATATATGCCAAACCCCCCCCCACCCCTGAGGACATCAATGCGCCATACTAGCCTTTACTTCGGACTAGGGCTTCAAGAAGCCTACAGTAGCGAGAATGACGATTAGTTCCCCACCGGGAGTGTGCGAATATCTGCATGCGTAATTAGAGTGGATAGGTCTCTGATCCGGGGCAAGTACGACAACAACCACATTCGTCTTTGTCATTTCCGAAGTCACAGTTACAGATTGCACGATCCTTATCCGTCGAAAATGTATGTCTTACAGAAACGTTTGTACGATTCTGTCCAATGTCACGAGCGTGACTCACGCATGGAGCGACGTGTCACAGCGCACCTGTTCGATCGTCAACCACCGTGACTCAGCATGGAGCGCCTTTCCTCGACTACAACGAGGGACTGTCTCAGGTCCTCGTATTAGCTTAATCTCTACTCAGTCCGAATTACGTTTTCGATTCATTTCGAAAATATTTCTTGAGATAACGATTGTTTATATAACCAACATATTTTTAGTGTAGACACCCTGAACAAAATTAGTTCAAAAGTGTGTACATGTTATAGGTCTGAAACAAGGCAATTTATGCAGTTATGATCGTGGTAATCCGCTACTATAATGAAGCTGCTATTGTGATATATGAGGCACGTGTTTTACAACTACTGCTAGAATACAGTCACTAAACCCCATTACACGGTTATAATACATATTCACTGCAGCCCCAGTACACAGTTAGAATACATAGTCACTACACCTTCCTTACACAGCTAGAATATAAAAATAATCACTGTACCACCATTACACAGCTAGAATACATAAATACTACAACCATAGAACACAATTAGGATATATAGTTACTGCACTCCCAGTACAACTACACAGCCGAAATAAATAATCACTGCACCCCCGGTACACATCTAGAATAGATAGTCACTACACCACCAGTACACAACTAGAATACATAGTCACTGTACCCACAGTGCACAGCTAGAATATAAAGTCACTGCACCCACAGTGTACAGCTAGAATACATAGTTACTGTATCCACAGTGTGTACAGTGGGTACAGTGACTATGTATTCTAGCTGTGTTCTGTGGGTACAGTGACTACGTACGGTAGCTGTGTACACTGGGTACAGTGAATTTGTATTCTGGTGTGTACTGTAGCATTAACTATGAATTGTAGGTATGAACTCTGTACTGTGGGTAGAGTGACTATTTATTCTAACTGTGTTCTGTGGGTACAGTGACTACGTATGGTAGCTGTGTACACTGGGTACAGTGAATATGTATTCTAGTGTGTACTGTAGCATTAACTATGAATTGTAGGTATGAACTCTGTACTGTGGGTAGAGTGACTATTTATTCTAGCTGTGTATTGTGGGTACAGTAACTACGTATTCTAGCTGTGTACATTGACAATGTATTCTAGCCTTGGACTGTGCATACAGTGACTATGTATTCTAGCTGTGTAATATGGATACAGTAACTATGTATTCTATCCGTGCACTGTGGGTAGAGTGACTATGTATTCTAGCCATGTACTGTGGGTCTAGTGACTATGTATTCTAGCTGTGTACTCTGTGTACAGTGAATATGTATTATAGCTGTGTACTGTGGGTACAGTGACTATGTATTCCAGCTGTGTACTGTGGGTACAATAACTATGTATTCCAATTTTGTACTCTGGGTACAGTGACTGTGTATTCTAGCTGTGTACTGTGGGTACAGTAACTATGTATTCTAGCCATGTACTGTGTATTGTGGTTACAGTGACTATGTGTTCTAGCCGTGTACTGTGAGTATAATAATTATGTATTCTAGCTGTGTACTATAGGTACAGTGAGTATGTATTATTACTCTGTATTGTGGGTACAGTGACATTGTACTGTAGCTGTGAACTGTGGGTAAAATAACTATGTATTCCAGCTGTTTATTGTGTGTACAGTGACTATTCATTCTATCTGTGTTCTGAGGTTAAAGTAACTATGTATTCCAGTTTTGTACTCTGGGTACAGTGACTATGTATACTAGCTGTGTGATATGGGTACATTGACTATGCATTGTAGCTTCCACTGTGAGTACAGTGATTATGTGTTGCAGTTGTGTTCTGTGGGTACAGTGACTATGTATTCTAGCTGTGTACTATGGGTACAGTGACTATGTATTATAGCTGTGTATTGTGGGTAGAGTGACTATGTATTCTAGTTGTGTATTGTTGGTGCAGTACAAAGATTATGTATTCTAGTTGTGTACTGTGGATGAAGTGACTATGAATTCTAGCTGTGTACTGTAGGTAGAGTGATTATACATTCTAGGTGTGTACTGTGGGTACAGTGACTATGTATTGTAGCTGTGTACTGTGGGTAGAGTGACTATGTATTCTAGTTGTGTATTGTTGTTGCAGTTCAAAGATTATGTATTCTAGTTGTGTACTGTGGATGAAGTGACTATGAATTCTAGCTGTGTACTGTCGGTAGAGTGATTATGCATTCTAGGTGTGTACTGTTATTACAGTGATTATGTAATCTACTGTGTACTAGGGGTACAGTGAATATGTATTCTAGCTGTTTATTGTGCGTACAGTGACTATTTATTGTATCTGTGTACTGTGGGAACAGTGAATATGTATTCTAGCCGTGTACTGGGGGTACAGTGAATATGTATTCTACCTGTTAATTGTGGGTACAGTGAATATGTATTCTAACAGTGCACTGTTTGTACAGTGACTATGTATTCTACCCCTGTACTGTGGATACAGTGACTATGTATTCTACCCGTGTACTGTGGGTAAAGTGACTATGTATTCTAGCTGTGTATTGTGGGTACAGTGACTATGTATTCTAGCTGTGTACTGTTGGTACAGTGACTATGTACTGTAGCTGTATACTTTGGGTACAGTAACTATGTATTGTAGGTGTTGACAGTGACTATGCATTCTAGTTGAGTCCTTTGGGTTCAGTAACTATGTATTCCTGTTTTTTACTGTGGGTACAGTGACTATGCATTCTAGCTGTGTGCTGTGGGTACAGTGACCATGTATTCTACTTGTGCACTGTGGGTATCCCAGGAGCTCCTCGCTTTCTTTCAACATGTTTACATGTTGCATGCTCGTGCAGCTGGTTCATTTAATTGCATCCTGAAGAAGATTAATGGATCCACCAGTGATGAAAATATAATCAAGTGAACTTACTCGAGATGGCTTAGCTGTATGTTTCATTGTCAGAACCTTCCAGGAAGCTGTGTACTTCTCGAGGTTATACAGCCATATCCTGTCATCAGCGTCTCCACAGGCCAGCAGACCTGAGCAGCAGATGTATCGTAATTGATGGGGGGCAGATTATTATAATGCATTTTACTAAAGTTTCTTTGGGAAATCAAAAGTCACAAATCATATTCAAAAGAAGGTAAATTATTTTGAATGGAAAGGAGACAATACCCCCAACCAGTTGGCGAAGTTGAAGGATTTTATATTGACAGTATATAACGATATAACTGTTATCTCATATACTGTGTAGTCCAAATCTAAGCACTTTGCACTTCACCCCTAGCAGGCGTATTCATTTGAACACAAATTCAACTACTTTAAAGCATTCAGCCATACTGCAATTACTGCATCGAAGCTCTATGTTCACATAATTTCACAACTATCTATATTTGTCAATGTGGAAAAAAGTCTAAGCTTTCATTTGGCTCTAAAATATTCAGACAGCGATCCTGTCCTTATCACTGTGCAATTATGAACAACATAATAGCTTACTTCGAATGGTGTCCCCATCTGGTGGTCATTCTTTCTTATGCAATTTACAAAATGGACTTTGTAATGATAAATGTCTTGGTTGTGAGATCTTAAAATCCCTGCACAGTTGACAAATACATTTTAGATGTAAAACACCTGAATTGTCGAAGTTTTCAAGGCGATAAATTTCAGATGAAAAGTTCACACTTTCTAAGGAATCCTAGGCTACACATAACCCCCAACTTGAGGGCAAACCGCTGCATGATATTACCCAAGAGTATTCAACTTGTCATTAAAAGAGGGAGTTGTTCCGTTTGAATAGAAAGAAGCAAACATCATACCATTATTTAAAACGGGTTCGAGAAATAAGTCAGATAATTACAGACCAGTGAGTTTAACGTCAGTGATTTGTAAATTATTAGAAAGGTTAATTAAAGACCATATGGTTGACTTCCTCGTTAAGCATAAATTACTAAATTCATCTCAACATGGATTCCTTAAAGCGAGGTCATGCTTAACAAATATGTTATGTGTTTTGGAAGAAATCACTAAGTGGATAGATGTGGGATATTATCTACTTAGATTTTCAGAAAGCTTTTGACAAAGTGCCACATCAACGATTACTACTTAAATTAAAAACCCTTGGTATCGGGGATAGCATAACTGACTGGATAGAACAATGGCTGACTGACAGAAGACAACGAGTTGTAGTAGATGGAGAAGTTTCAAATTGGAAATCGGTTTTGAGTGGGGTACCTCAAGGATCAGTATTAGGACCTACATTATTCTTAATATATATATCAATGACTTGGACGACAGTATAACAAGTAACGTACTGAAATTTGCGGATGACACAAAACTGTTCAGAAACGTTAATACTGATGGTGATAAACAACATTTAAAAAACGATCTAGAGAGATTAGTGGAATGGTCTGAGAAATGGCAGATGTTGTTCAATTTTGGGAAATGTAAATGCCTACATACAGGACATGGAAACTTGGATGTAAACTATAAAATGGGATATACTGTTCTGGGTACTTCTGTAAAAGAAAAGGACTTAGGAGTTACAATATGTGCTGATGTGAACGTTTCAGAGCAGTGTGGTATTGCAGCTTCAAAGGGTAATAAAATTCTTGGATTGATTAGAAGAAGCATAGCATACAAGGGAAAAAGTTAATTTTACCTCTGTATAAAGCAATAGTTAGACCTGATGTGGGCATTGAAACCTGAAATGGAAAAACAAAATCACTGAATAACCAGTTCTCCTATGTCAATAAGAAAACCAAAAGGACATTGATAGAGGATTACTGTAGCTGTGGGTAATTTCCTCTCCTGTCTCTCCCGCGGAGAGAAATGGCCCCTCTCGTGTGCCAAGAAGGAAGAAGAGGTCTCCAGGCAAATAGTATTCACACGAGCAAGGCTTCAGTCACGTAACCGCAAATACGGCAAACCATCCACCCATGCAGTGAAGGTACTATAAATTATATTTTTGAGTTAGCTGCACTTTTCCTAAAACATCTCCACAAACAGTCACGAATCGCAAGTATTCGCTTCAGTGCAACTGTTCCAAATGTTTTAAGAAATTAGTTATTCAAATAAGTCTTAATGTGTTAAACTATTTGTCCAACCTGCCGCTGCATCGACAATAATATTATCTTGTTTTGCAGTCGGTCAGCGCAGAAACGTGGAACGGCTTTTCAGCAGCAGGGTGAAAGACCCTTAACAGTACGTTAGGTAGACCAGTTGAATGAAATCATTGTTGGAGTTATCAGCATAATTGCTGTAATCACGGACGCGTCCACTGGAAAGGGCGCTCTTGAGTGTGTGCATGCGTGCGTGCGTGTTCACTACAGTTATATAATATATATGCCCCCCCACCGAGGACATCACGGCGCCATACAAGCCTCTACTGGGGACTAGGGTTTTAAACAAGAGGCCGACCGTAGCAAGAATGACTATGAGTCCCGCACCGGGAGCGTGCGAATATCTGCTTGCGTAATTAGAGTGGATATGTCTTTGATCCGGGGCAAGTACGAAAACCACCACATTCGTCTTTGTCATTTCCGAAATCACGGTTACAGAGTGCACGATCCTTCTCCGTCGAAACTGTATATCTAACAGTAACGTTTGTACGAGTCTGGCCAATGCAACGAGCGTGACTCACGCATGGTGTGACGTGCCACAGTGCACCTGTTCTATCATCAACGACCATGATTCAGCATGGAGCGCCGTTCCTCGACTATAACGTGGGACTGTCTCAATGTGTACACATGTTACAGGTCTGAAACCAGTTAGTTAATTTGTTAGTTATACAGTTATGATCGTGGGAATCCGCTACTATGATTTAGCTGCTGTTGTGATATACGAAAGGCACAAGTGTATTTCAACTACGCGATGGCAACGCCAGATCCATTCGGCCATGAACGACACGACAAGCTTCGTCACGTCATTTGAAAGACGCCTTTGCGATTGTTTTGTAAATGTCGACAATCGTATAGACTGGTGTCAGTTTTATGAAATGTATGGTGCGCGGTGCGGTGTGTTGTGTTGTGTGTGCGGGGTGCGGTGTGTGGTGGTGGTGTGTGTGGTGCTGTGCGGTGTGGTGTAGGGTGATGTGGTGTGTGGTGTGTGTGCGTGTGCCTGTTCGTGTGCGTTTGCGTGAAGGGCGGGTAACACGTCTTTTAAAAAGGGGCTCTCGATACGCCAATGACTTCTCTTGAGAGCAGGGCGTTCTAACCGATACACTACAGCTACATCGTTGCGTTTCTCACAATTCGTGCGTCGCATAATTCTGCTCTAACTCGTTACAGGACTAGGTAATACGCTGTACAATAGCGTCGGCAGGGATGGTTAAAATACTCGAAAACAATTTTTAAAATACCTCAAATATTTTAAATCAAATTCTTTTAAAGAATATTTCAAATAAAAATGTATTTTAAAATACCCTTTTTCTGGAAATAAAATACTTTTACATTTAGAGAGTGGTCCATGCAGGTAATGGTGATGCAACTTTTCTATTGTTTATTTAACGTACATGTTACGTTGCTGCACAAGTTAACCCTTTAATAAAATAAAACATAAAATGCATTTTATATTTGTTATTTGTGAACATACAAGGCCAGGATTAAGTATTTGTGGAAACGGTAAAGGTCAAGTTCGAGGTACGTTCGTATGCAGCGTGGTATCCTGTCCTTGAGACTGCTCAAAGCGCTTTAAACTTCACTCCCTGGCAGACTTGTTCATTCCAACGTCAACGTTGCTTCTCAGAGAAGCATTCAGCGACGCCACAATTACTGCGCGAAGACTATGTGTTCACATTTCCACCAGGTACTCAATAAAACAACTGATTGAACTATGGCAATATGGGGTGAACGAAATTATCAAAGTTTCGAAACGTCAGCAAGAGAATTCGAATTCGGGTTCTAGGCGCACCACCACCCCGCCCACGCACATAATGCAGACGAAATTTCGACAAATTTAATCTCAAATAAATTCTCCACAAAAAAGTTTTTCAAAGTAAATAAAAAAAAATATTTTAAATAAACATTTTAATATATATTATATTTGCGAAATACAATGTCAAATACAATTGGACCACCCCTGGGTGGTGTGTCGTTAGTTATGTGTATGTGTATTCATCGTCTTTTGACTACGGTAAATTCTGTACATCAACTGGAGAGACCACCTCAGTTGTAGATTTATATAAGTTGAAAAATATATATAGCTTTCAACGCGGGCATGTGTAATACAGTCTAAAGTCTCTACGTAAACATTTTGAGAAGTGGGTGCAAGCTATCATACAAAGAAATATACCAACGACCGATACACACATTGCATCTGATTTATTCAAGAATGCATGTGCATGACAGACAAGCAATCAGCAAAGTGTAACGGTTAGAAAACAATACGTGTCGTTTGAATGAAGGCTGACAGTATTAGTTTCACAGCGGTAGCAATTCAACATAAATTCATAAGAAATTCAGTTGCATATGTACGAACTAAACACTAAGTTGACAAATATGTTTAACGCATGCATGCGTAAAACATTCTAACGTCTCTACGTAAGCATTTGGAGAAGTGTGTGCAAGTTATCATACAATGCAATATACCAACGATCGATACATGCATGTAATTTATTCAAGAATGCACGTGCATGATAGACGTAAAAATTAGCAAAGTGTAACTGTTAGAAAAAAATACGTGTCGTTTGAACGAAGGCTGACGGTGTTAGTATCACTGCAGTGGAAATTCAATGTGAATTCATAACAAATTCAATTCCATGTATACGAACTAAACACGAGCGTAATCGAGGAAACTATGTGCTTTAGTCGTCCGTGCCACAGATCGCTACTCCTTGGAGGTGTCATGCTTCAAGAGACGTTATTCAGTTCGGGTAATTCGATCCTCCTAGTGAGAAAGGTGCACAATATCGGAGTTAAACGCCATTCATTTCATTAGGTGCCCAATTAAGGGTCATTCAAAGTGTCATTCATTAATCAGAAAAAAAATTAATCGTTAGCTAAATTGCTCGTTAGTTAAATTACTTAACTTCCAAAATATAACTTAATTTAATTAATTTAAACTAATCCAAGACTAATTTAAACAAATCCAAGATTAATGTAACTAAACACATTAATCAAGTTGTCCCATCACGTATCGCATATAAAACCTTAACCTACACATGTCATGTGAGGACTTATGAAAAACTGCTCGTGTTGACGGGATAGCAAATACTTGTACATGCAGTGTAAGGACAACACTGCGTGCACTTGCTGTAACATTCGAATTTTACTCATTGTTTTCTGTGGCGTATCAAGGGTGTCGCTATGGGTCAAAGGGGGAGGGCAGGTGGGGTCAAAGGGTGATAAGGGGTGGGGCAAAGGGGGACAAGCTTAGTCATCCATTAGTTTACCATGTTAGCATGTAGCGACGTAACGGAACAATGGGGAAGCAATAAAATATTATTAAGCCAAAGGGGGTCATGGCCGAATGCCACCCCCACTAAGTACACCACTGGTTGTTTTTCAGGTCTGACTTTTCTACTAAACAATCCATTATTCATATTCGTAAACTCACCAAGGCCGAGTTTTCCTTCTCTTCCCCGTTGGACGAAATATCCGAACCGGCGGTGTCAATGTCAACACTCAGTGAACGGCGCTTTACACCGGAGTCAACTGGAAATGAAAATAATACGTTGTACACTGAGAACACTAAACTGTGCAAATTACACGTTTTGAACCAACACTTCTGCCTGTTAGAATACGGTACATGTATTAGTAGTACTTATTTTAGAACAGAACACTTACTTATTAAATAGTATTAATAATATAATATTAAACATCTGATAGTTTTTTATCGTAAGATAATGCCAGGTTGTATAAACTTTGTTTTATATTTGAACATATTGACCGTTCAAATGTGGTTAATGAACTACAGTTTGAATACATAATATATTATAATTGCACACTGGTGTGTTCATGAACATCGACCTTGCCGTTCATACCATGCCATGTGAACATGAAACATGAGTCAAAACATTCAAATTGAATACATAGCGATCAAATTATATTAACACATTGTGTTACATTATAGCGGTCACTTCGTTAGAATTGATGTAGTTCATAGTATATTACTATAAGAATTTTTACCTTTATATATGATATATTTATATATATATATATATATATTAATGGACACTACCATTGCATCGTCTACGTGTTTCGTCTCTTCTCAGATACTAAACAGTTTCAGCTATAAATGTTCCGTTATACGTATCCCTTGTTTCGTAACGTATAAGTACTGGTCTCAGCTGAATGTGTACGTCACAAGCTATTTATATGTTTCGCGCCGATATTCACATACGTAAATACTGACAACTTGGCCGACATGAGTGAATACGCTGCTAATAAGTTTTTAGACGGTATTTCAAAGAAGACATGATGACGCTTTAAATGGTGTGTAATCTACCTATCTACGAACAGCTATAACTTAACAGGACTCAGAAAAAGCCAGTAACTACTATGTTTTTTAGTCATTAAGGAACGAGTTGACACACCAGTAGGTGGAAAATCACTCATGCATGACATGTCACAGGCCGAACAATAATCGTCATGGGTTTGTGCGTACTTACGTGGTGCTTCGAGTTCCCTGGGCTGAGCATCGATCGCAGCACGTTTCTCCTGCAAGGAGACATTTGGCATATTAGTGCGGCCTAATTCGGTTCGGTGTTTGGTTCCGGGACAAGGTTCTAGATTCCCCACCCTCGCCTCCTACTCTCTTTTTGGTGATGCTGGTTTTGTGGAGGGAGATTGCTGCGGCCGAGAAAGTGGCGGCTCATGGTTGAGGTGTAGGATTGGATGGGGCAAGGAGTTCCCGTGGGTTAAGACGCCTCCTCATATGTCCGGCATTATATGGGCTTACTATATGTATATATATTACTTGGGGAAGACGCCCTTTAGAGTGCAGGCCCAGACGCCCCCGGGGGCATCTTGCCCCGACATGACTTGAACAATTTATACACGTAATAACATTGTGGAAAATGTTTTGACTTTTATGAAAGTGACGTGTTTTTAGATATACGATCCATCGTTTTAAATAGATGGTAGGTGGCAATCCGGACAATACTGTATTACTTAATAAAAGCTAAGCAAAAGTCATGTTTTGCAACTGCAATCAGCAATTTTATGCCAGTGGCTTACTCTAAACGTAGGAGATTCTGATCAAATCTCGGTTGGCCATAGCGACCAATAATCGCCTTGCAATTCTTGGAAATCGATGCAATAAAATGTGCGTTTTTTTCCAACTAGGTGCGCGCATGAATGGAATGTGTTGTGTACTTTTATTTATGGAATAATACACTGTTTGTCCATGCAACGAGAGTGTTAACTGCCAGATAACGTCACGAGAACCTGTTGGCACGAATGATGTTTTATGGCTGGTAGCACTCTTTCTTTCTTTCTTTCGGATATTTATATAGATAAAATATATTTTAACTTAACAGTGCTACTCACAGTCTTATTTAATTATGTTAACTAGCAAAAATGCTTATCCTCCGGACTTGATAATTTGTAGTCCGTGTTTACCAAATGTCAGAATGCACAACATGATCCCACCAATAGTCATCTATTCCTTGGCACATGTCGCGCCAGATCGCGACTGGCAGCTATAATAACGTGTAACGACGCCTTGCCCGTGTATGAAACATTGGACTATCGAAAAAAATAATTTGTTCACAGCATATGCATCAGTTGCTCTCGTAGCGTTGCGGACAGCAACTACAAAGGGTAATCTAATTGATCGCAGAAAGGGTAATGGTGGGGTAAATTTCGAGAATAAAACTGTGGCGACACGACCAAAGTGACTAGGAAGAGTAGCATAACATACAAACATACACACTAACGGTCGATTACATTGAACTTCGTATTGTGTTAAGAACGTAAATAAACATTCGACCCTGCTAGAATTATAGACGCCTGCGACCGGAAGTCGTGTATTTTAAAAATTCATAGCTATTGTTTTTCTTCAATGTCTTTTGCGCCAAATGTAAGCTCAACATGTAAAAGTGTTCATAATGTTGTTGATCGGCTACTTCGGTTATTATCGGTACGGTCCCTCTGACAATATATACGGTACCCCGTAGTCCGGTATTTGTTCTCCTGTTCACTGTTTTCATGATGTTCGTGTAATGCAAATATCAAGTTCTTAAATTGTCATGTAACATATTAACAAAGCGTCTAAGAGGAGTAATACAACACACAAACATACATACTCACGGTGGATTATAATAAAACATTGTGTAATGTTTAAGAATAAAACGTCCATATTTATGATAACATATACCCCAATAATGTCGGATTAGTGAATATTCAATGAGACAAAATAAAAGGGCTGTGTATTCATTCACGATTACCCGAGATCTGGTGATGTGAATCTGTTTTGCAGCACCATGGAGTTTGGCTTGAAATACAGGTATGCACAAAATCTATGTGTTATGTCAGTGAAATAACTCCATCAGTATATGTGAATATAATTCGGTTTTATAATAGTTATATTTTACCAAATGAAAAACAATATATATATATATATATATATATATATATATATATATATATATATATATATATATATATATATATATATATATATATATATATATATATATATATATATATATATATATATATATATATATATATATATATATATATATATATATATATATATATATATATATATATATATATATATATATATATATATATATATATATATATATATATATATATATATATATATATATATATATATATATATATATATATATATATATATATATATATATATATATATATATATATATATATATATATATATATATATATATATATATATATATATATATATATATATATATATATATATATATATATATATATATATATATATATATATATATATATATATATATATATATATATATATATATATATATATATATATATATATATATATATATATATATATATATATATATATATATATATATATATATATATATATATATATATATATATATATATATATATATATATATATATATATATATATATATATATATATATATATATATATATATATATATATATATATATATATATATATATATATATATATATATATATATATTATATATATATATATATATATATATATATATATATATATATATATATAAATATATATATATATATATATATATATATATATATATATATATATATATATATATATATATATATTATCTATATATATATATATATATATATATATATATATATATATATATATATATATATATTTATATACAGTTTGTATAAATATTATTTACTCTCCAGAGTCAGGTACCCTGTTTATATTTACGATATTTTACGCCATTTTGAAAAAGTTTTGATTTCCCTACTAATAACATCTCGTAACGAGCATCAGTGGAAAGCTAAACTTTCATGTATTAAATGTGATCAACCGTATGTACTTCTACTGTAATTTATATAAATGCGAGGTTCCCTTTTTCCTGTCGGCGGCCGAGCCAGGGCACCCGACACGACGACTACCAACAGAAGAACGACAATTAACTTCATGTTGTTTCCGATTCTGAAGAGACGAGTGGCGTTGTGGGCGCATAGTCCTTCTTTTATCCTCCACCGCAGCGCATGCGTACTGCGTGATCCTGCACAAGTTGCTCCATGTTGAGTCACGGTCGTTGACGATCGAACAGGTGCGCTGTGGCACGTCACTCCATGCGTGAGTCACGCTCGTTGACATTGGCCAGACTCGTACAAACGTTACTGTTAGACATACATTTTCGACGGACAAGGATCGTGCACTCTGTAACTGTGACCTCGGAAATGACAAAGACGAATGTGGTGGTTGTCGTACTTTCCTTGGATTAAACACATATCCACTCTAATTACGCAAACAGATATTCGCACGCTCTCGGCGTGGGACTCATAGTCACTCTTGCTACGGTCGGCCTCTTGTTAAAGCCCTAGTCCCAAGTAGAGGCTTGTATGGCGCAGTGATGTCCTGGGGGGTGGTGGTTGGGCATATATATTATATAACTCTAGTAAACACGCACGCACGAACGCACGCACGCACACACACAAGAGCGCCCTTTCCTGTGGACGCGTCCGTAATTATAGCAATTATGCTTATAACAATGATTTCATTCAACTGGTCTGCCTAACGTACTCGTAACATACTCAACTCAGCTTATCGCAAATCCATTTCATTTGTGTCCAAATATGTAGTGTGTGAATAGTTTATGTAACATCCGCAGTCGATTTAATACAAAATGCCTATTTTTTTTCAAATTATCGAAGGAATTGACTTTAGTCGTTAGATCTGGTAAGGATCAAAATAGTGGATATACAAAATGGTAAACACTGTGTGAGTCAATGCTGATCATGGGCGTGACTTCCATCCTCTCGCCGATCACATGACAAAGTTACGAAATTTCACCAAAGAACAAAATCGTGATTTTTCAGCATTTTGATTTTCACTTCAGTAAATGCTTGAACAAGCATTAACTAATTTAATAGTTTGTCTGATTATTTCACAGAAACTACGTACAAACGTTTCACAAATGAACTAGCATGTTGTAGTGGATACTATGTAGGTTTGGTTTTTCGCAAACTTAATTTGAAATGAGACTATAAAAAATCGAATTGAGTAAGTACCTTTTAAGTGCCTTTCACCCTGCTGCTGACAAGCCGTTCCCCTTTTCTGTGCTGACCTTGTCCTACTACGATAGAGCAGGGTAGGTGGACCATTTAGTTTTTAATCAACCTTCTACGCAATGAGAAAAAAGTAACTTTAAGCAACATTTTTAGCAACAAGAGCGGACTAAGCCAACTGGAAGACATTGTTGATGCAGCAGCAGGTTGGACAACTAGTTTAACACGCAAATACTATCACCCCCATTTCAAAACAATTTGTGCATGATCACGCAGCACGCATTCGCTGCAGTGCAGGATAAAAGAAGGACTCGGCGCCCACAACCCCACTCGTCTCTTCAGAATCGGAAGTTTTTTTGTGAATTGTCACTGACGTTTTAGTATTACATAACCACACAACAATCTCTTGACGGCGTAAATACTTCAAAACAAAAAGTTTTAAAATAGCTACAGCCATTTTCCCGAGTTAGGCCCGTTGTGGCTATTTCCCATTATGGCTACTTTTTCCCGTTATGGCTACTTTTGTGGGAGCAACTAATTAGACATTGAAACTAGTCCCATTATAGCTACTTCCTGGATTCTGTTCTTGAGCCAAGGGAGAATAAATTATTTCAGATGGTATTCAACATTAAAATACATGATGTGTATGCATTACTGTTTTTATTAAGATATGAATACATTAATTGTAGAGAGTATTCAGTATAAGATGCTCCATACAAATGAATGTCACTCTAATTTGAGTATGTGTAAAGCTGCAAGCAGAAAACTCAGTACAGATCTTTCTCCCATCACGTACTCCTGTTTGAACTGAGCCAGACGCTGGTTCACAATCCGGTACTTCGTCTTCTTCTGTCTTGGTGGTATGGCTGCGTTGTGCAAGCTTCAGCTTTGTTACTGCCTGCTCCTTCCTTATCGCCTCCACAAACTCGAAGATGTTGGGGTGATGTTTCCCCAGAAGTTTTGTGAACTTCAAGGTCATGCTCACCACTCTACTTCGTAAAGACACCAGCCTCACTGGTTGTCAGTGTTGACTTGCACTTAACATCATATCTGGTACACTCTCAGTACTTGTTGCCATTTGGCCCAGAACATCTACACCGGACCTTGTAGCTTCAGTACATGGCAGAATGCATCCCATATTTGCTTGTCGCTAATTCGACCACATCCATATTCAATAATATTAAGTAGAGGGTAGATACAAATACAGTGTTCTCAGTGATACTAAACATAGAATGATTCATTGTGAAAAAGTCTCAGCTTATAAGTAATATAACCACTACTCCAAAGAAGCCATGTACAATACTGCCAGTTACATGAATCTTGGTAAAACCATTTTTGCTTTTAACCACATACAAATAACCACATACAAATAAATTAATGCTACCCCTCCTCAGCTGGCTAATAACTGGCTAATTTCAAAAGTAGCTATAACATGACTAGTTTGGGACTAGTCTGATTGCTCCTCCAAAAAGTATCCGTAACGGGAAAATAAAGTAGCCGTAACGGGAAGTAGCCGTAACGGGAAGTAACCGCAAAGGGAAGATTCCATTTTCCCTACCATACTAATATAATCTCGTGTCGAGCATCAATGGAAAGCTAGACTTTCATGTATTAAGTATGATCAATCGTATGTAATTCTACTCTAATTTATATAGATACTACATACCCTTTTCCCATGACGCTGAGCCTGGGCAACCGACGCGACGACAACCAACAGAAGAACGACAGTAAACTTCATCTTGTTTCCGATTCTGAAGAGACGAGTGGCGTTGTGGGCGCCGAGTCCTTTTTGACCCTGCACTGCAGCGCATGCGTACTGCGTGATCCTACACAAGTTGCTTCGAATTGGGGGTGTTAGTCTATACATGTTAAACTAGTTGTCCAACCTGCTGCTGCATCGACAATACCTCTGTCTTCCAATTGGCTTATTCCGCTGTTGTTGCTAGAAATGTTGGTTATAGTTACTTTTCCCTGATTGCGTATAAGGTTGATTTAAAACTAAATGGCCCACCTACCCTGTTGTATCGTAGCAAGTCAGCGCAGAAAAGGGGAATGGCTTTTCAGCAGCAGGGTGAAAGACACTTAACGGTACGTTAGGCAGACCAGTTGAACGAAATCATTGTTGGTTTTATCATTATTGCTATAATCACGGACGCGTCCACTGGAAAGGGCTCTCTTGTGTGCGTGCGTGCGTGCGTGCGTGCGTGCGTGCGTGAGTGTGTGTAAAGTTATATAATATATATGCCAACCACCCCCCCGTCCGAGGACATCACTGCGCCATACAAGCCTCTACTGGGGACTAGGGCTTCAAGAAGCCTACCGTAGCGACAATGACTATTAGTCCCACACCGATATGTTCCCCACCGGGAGCGTGCGAATATCTGCATGCGTAATTAGAGTGGATAGGTCTCTGATCCGGGGCAAATACGATAACCACCACATTCGTCTTTGTCATTTCCGAAGTCACAGTTACAGAGTGCACGATCCTTCTCCATCGAAAATGTATATCTAACAGTAACGTTTGTACGAATCTGGCCAATGTCGAGCGTGACTCACGCATTGAGTGACGTGCCACAGCGCACCTGTTCGATGTTCACCGACGGTGACCCAACATGGAGCGCCGTTCCTCGACTACTCTGTCTGTCCTCGCCTTAGCTTAATCCCTAGTCAGTCCGAATTTACGTTTTCAGTTCATTTGAAGAACATTTCGTGAGATTAAGATTGTTTCTATGACCAACGTGTTTTTATGTGGACACCCTGAACAAACTTAGTTCAAAAATGTGTACATATTACAGGTCTGAAACCAGTTAGTTAATTTGCTAGTTATGCAGTTATGATCGTGGGAATCCGCTACTATGATGGAGCTGCTATTGTGATATATGAAAGGCACATGTGCATTTCAACTACGCTATGGCAACGCCAGATCCATTTGGTCATGAACGACACGACACGCATCGTCACGTCATTTGAAAGACGCCATTGCGATTGTAGTGTAAATGTCGACAATCGTATAGACTGGTGTCAGTTTTATAAAAGGTAATGCCTGAAAGCATTTAAAAGGTACACACAGTAGATTTAATAAATAAGAATTACTTCTGATTTGCCACCGAATATAGACAAACAAATTCTTGTTTGTCATATAATAAACATACCTACCTGCTCCAAGTTGGCCATAAGGTTATTAGTGGTGGAATTTGCATCATCATAAGACGATTTTATTTCATAACAGCTGGACTATTATAAAGGGTTTTCTTCAGAGCAATAAGTACAAATCACGTGTGTGTGTGTGTGTGTGTGTGTGTGTGTGTGTGTGTGTGTGTGTGTGTGTGTGTGTGTGTGTGTGTGTGTGTGTGTGTGTGTGTGTGTGTGTGTGTGTGTGTGTGTGTGTGTATATATATATATATATATATATATATATATATTAAGATTGCGTATCGGCCAAAGTGGTTAGAATATACAATATGTTCGAACATTTTGCTACATGTTAGGGAAATTGGAAGATAATTTGATGCAAGGGACCAGTCTCCCTTCTTGAAGATGGGAGTGACGAGTGATTTTTGAAAGATTAGACTGAGGGCTGGAGCCAATTCGTCGGCGGTATGTTGGAGTATTCTGGCGGGAACCACGTCGGGTCCTGTCATATATATATATATATATATATATATATATATATATATATATATATATATATATATATATATATATATATATATATATATATATATATATATATATATATATATATATATATATATCGCTATAACTATATATAGCAATTATTGCCATTCAGTGGAAGTTTCCACTTACTCGAAGATGCCATTTTTTTAAATGTGTTACGCGCATTAATACCCAAGGTTGCCTATGTCGAGTGAGTTCCTCGTTTCTATTGGTCGAGTGGGTTCCTCGCTTGTTTGTCTCGAATGAGTTCCTTTCTTGCTTATGTCGAGTGGGTTCTATGATGCATGCATATAGCAAATGAGTTTGCTCATGTCGAGTGGGTTCCTCACTTGGTCATGTCTCGAGGGTTCCTCGCTTGCATATGTCAAGTGGGTCACTCGCTTGTGCATGTATTCAGGGTTCCTGGCTTGTACATGTAGAGTGGGTTCGTTGCTTTGTCATGTCTGGAGGGTTCGTCACTTGCTCATGCCGAGTGGGTTCCTCGCTTCCTTTTGTCAAGTGGGTGCCTGCTTGCTTAAATCGAGTGGGTTCTTCTCTTGCCTATGTCAAGTGGGATCCTAGCTTCCTTATGCCAAGTGTGTTCTACTCTTGATTATATCGAGAGGGTTCCTCACTTGCTTTTATCGAGTGTGTTCCTCGCTTGTTTATGTCAAGTGGGATCCTCGCCTGTTGATGTCGAGTGAATTCTTCGCGTGCTTATATCGAGTGGGTTCCCCACTTGCTTATGTCAAGTGGAATCTTCGCTTTCTTATGTTGTGTGAGTTCCAATATGTATTCAATTCCCGTCTACTTTCTAAACATCATTTGATTAATCCAATGAGTTCATTTGCTTTTGAGGTAATACATTTAATATTATTGTTTGCTTTATATTTGAGATATTATTAATGTTCAATAATGTTGCACTGACTTTAACATAAGTTAATTCAGTGTGTATTAGTAATTAAAATGTATCGAATTAAACATTTCTTTACAAATTATGTCATCGTCTACTCTGAATAGGGTTCAAAAAAGATGTGTATATATATTATCACGTGCTGACATAACCATTCTTGCCATACCCCTAACTCTACCGTTAACTGTGATCATCACCATACCCCTAACTCTACCGTTCAATGTGATCATCACCATACCCCTAACTCTACCGTTAAATGTGATCATCACCATACCCCTAACTCTACTGTTAAATGTGATCATCACCATACCCCTAATTCTACCGTTAAATGTGATCATCACCATACCCCTAAATCTACTGTTAAATGTGATCATCACCATACCCCTAATTGTACCCCTAAATATAATTCTGACCATACTCTTAACTGTGCCCTTAAATGTGATCATCACCATACCCCTAACTGTACCCCTAAATATAATTCTCACCATACTTTTAACTGTGCCCTTAACTGTAATTCTCGCCATACCCTTAACTCTACCCTTAACTGTAATTCTCACCATATCCTTAACCGTACCCCTAACTGTAATTCTCACCATACCCTTAACTGTACCCTAACTATGATGCTCACGTACGGATGATCTTGTACTGTAAGATCGCTCAAGCCGCCTGAATATAGAGTGAAGTGTAGTGAAAGTTTATTCAACAACAACAACAACATAATACAGGTGCATGGTATGGGGTGCTGCTGCTGCTACTACTGAAGGGACATAGCTGAAGTCATACGACTTATAAGGTGATATTCCCTTCTCAAACTAAATAAATGCTATACAAGTAAAGAATTAAATACAAAATAGCATTCACAATTCACTTATAAACTTATTACAGTGGTGCTTGTGCTAATTATAAATGAACTAATTTACATGACTTTCAATTAAAAGTTTATAACTAAGTAAGTAATGAAAATTTGAATATTTTTTTAATTGTGTTAAACTTCGTAGCTAGGTTATTTAATTTGCTAAACTGTTCCACGTATTTATACCTTTGACAGTGAGTGACAGTAGTCTGAGGGTGGTGTTTTTTTTTTTAACATAAAACAGTTTGCTTTGTCTGGTACCATACATGTGTATAGCTTCGGTTGGTTTAAAGAATGCTTGAACCGACCATTTAAAGAGTGATTTTGTGCTTTACAGAGTATAATCATAGTCTTGAATGTAACTAAATAATGAAGTTTAAGTATTTTTGAGCTGTGTAAAAATACAGATGTATGATCATGGTAATTAAGGTTATAAATAATCCGTATAGCTTTTTTCTGTAACATAAATAGTTTCTTGAGTCTGGATTGATACGTACTTCCCCATATCTCACAGCAATATGACATATGAAGTGAGGTGGGCGCTGTGTGCTGCCACGGTAGAGTTTTCGTGTCTCGTTTAAGCATTTTCTTCCACAGGTGTGGACGTGTATTTGTAAATATTTTAGTACAGCGTTGGATGCGAATGACTGAAGAACGTCCTAGTGAATGAATTTGTTTTTTCAAATTCGTCATATTCTTAATTATTGGCGATTGAACATTGTTTTGGTGAGCGGTCAACCGGATCGCCTAACAGGAATAAGCTGCCGAACCAGTTTTCATCAGGTGCGTCTACCAGTCTACCAGAATGTCGTCAATGTGCGTCCCAAGGGACTTATTCAACGCTGCTAACAACTTCAGTGACAATGCGAGCTGGGTTCATCAATGCATGTGACCACGTTTGGGTGTGTTCCAATTTGCTGCATCACTAACTCTATTATGTAAATATGTTTACTTTTACCGGCTGTCAACTACGGGCCACAGGGGCCAACATTATGAAGACGAACTTAACGATGCCACTCAAAACGCTCCTAACTCTTCGATCACTAAATATATGTGCAACTTCACGAACGCACAGGGGAACTACTGCTGGAATAAACCATTTTCGTCCCATTTCTTCCGTAATAACAACTGGGTGACGATTAAGAACGAACATTGAACACATACACAAGGGGAGAATTAATCCAACAAACCTGGTTGACATATGTCGACAAACTGACACAAGGTATAATGTTACCTGTGTACTACTAAATGCATGATCAATATGTAACAAAGCAGTGTCTGCTCGTATTATGGGCATCTGCGCGATATCCGTGGAATAAATCATGACCGATTTGAGGCTGATCTATTGGAACATCTCGCTTCTGTGGATATTAATTTATGTACTTATGTACAGCACCGAACAGCGGTCAACGCCATGATCACTCGAGCTAAACGGGCTCACTATGAATCAGTGTTGTCATCACTTGACCAGCGGACATGCTTTTGTGTGGTCAACACTCTGCTAAAGCCAGTTGTGAAACCACTGCTGAAAAGTGACACGATAAATAAAGATCTGCTAAAAAACTATAGACCAGTCTCCAACATAGCGTTCATCGGCAAAGTGTTAGAGAAACTTGCAGTCCATCGGCTAACAGAACACCTAACTATAAATGGACTGCACGAAGAATACCAGTCTGCATACAAGACACTGCACAGTACCGAGACAGCCCCGTTGAGAATAAAGGATGACATTGCAGGAGCTCTTGACAAGAACCATGCTATGATGTTTGTCATGCTAGATCTATCAGCAGCATTCGACACTATAGATCATGCACACTTGTTGAAAGTTCTGCAAGATGAATACGGTGTGCGTGAAACGGCACTAGCTTGGTTCCGGACATATATGGAAGACAGCATCTATCGCGTCCAGATTGACTCAACAACATCAGAGCATATTCCTCTACAGTGTGGTGTACCACAGCGCTCGGTCCTTGTGCAAGTTATATTTACACTTTACACCATGCCAATGCAGCGCATATTCAGAAGACATGGAGTACACTATCACAAATATGCGGATGACATTCAACTATATGCATCCTACAATCTAGCTGTGCCGGGCGACCAAGCAGAAACAGTGAAGCAACTCACAGACTGTATTAGGGAAGTTAGACGATGGATGACTCTTCGTATGCTAAAGTTAAATTATGACAAAACTGAGATGATTATTTTTATATCAAAACATCATCTCAAGTTATATGGAGTTTGCTCTATGACCATTGGAGCTGACATAATTTCACCAGTAGACTGCGTACGAAATTTGGGAGTTCATATGGATCAACATCTGACGATGACACATCATGTGACAGCTGTGTATGCTGCTTGTAATTATCGTCTATACAGATTATCATAAATACGTCACTATCTCACAACAGAAGCCAACAAAAGTGCTATAAACGCACTTGTGACCTCTCACCTAGATTCCTTCCGGCATCATAGATACTTCGACTGCAACGAGTACAGAACAATGCTGCTATACAAATTACGCGCACCAGTAGGCACGGCCACATAACACCAGTCTTAAGGGGCTTACACTGGCTGCCTTTAGCAAGTCGAATACATTTCAAGGTGCTAGTGTTGGCGTACCGATGTGTCAATGGTTTGGCGCCGACTTAATTGGTCTGTAGCATCGCTTAAAACAATGCCGCATACTTTGTTTCTACACAGCTCTAAACAGATAAAGTTATCTATTATAGTAGCATTCGTGCCTGTTATTCGTGTTGGCCTGGTGATCAAGGGATATAACCCAGAGCTAAACATTTGATCAAGGAAATATTTTGTTTCAGCTCGCTCTTCTTAGTGCAATAGATCTATATTGTTTTCACCACATATGTATACAATTTTACTGTTGAGATTTCCCAGTATGAATGAGAGATTGTCATTAAATTTGCTGATGCTGGTATTCGGCGCTCTATACATACAACCGACATTGATTTTTTCGTGTTTACTAATATGTAACTCGATAAAGATGCTTTCAAAACAGTCATTATCCACATACGAAATGTTCCTTAGAAAAATATCAGAAGACTGACAAGTGTTCGACGCGCGCGCTCGATGTTGATGGCGTGCACTTGTGTATCATGAAATTCTAGGGCTGTTGTCATTGCCCTGCGTACGTTCTTCTCCGTCTGCTCCCACGTCTCGCCGTCGACTTCAGAAACGCCGTCAAACCGCAGATTGCAGCGTCTCGATTGGTTTTCTTGGTAGTCGATCGAGCATTCCATTTTCTTTATCTTTTTTGACAAGTCGTCGATGTTTTCCTTGGACTTATTAACTTTCAGTTCCTCGACTTGTGTATGTGTGTACTGAAGTCTGATCCGGAGTTCTGTCAGTGCCGTGGGTGTCTCGCGCATGAAACAGTCCACCCTCCGGTTTATCTCGGCGACCGCGCTTTGCAAACATGCCTGGTACGCGTTTTGTTGCACTGTTAGTAGTTTCTCGACGAGCGCATCATGAATCGTATTATCGTTCCCGTCGACGTTTGTTTCGAGGTGCGTGTCGTCAGTAGGGGCCGTGGTTGCGCCACCTACACTTGGTCCACCCTTTGGCTGCTTAGTCTTAGGCCTCACGGTTTGGTTGTCTCACCCTGAGAGTGTCACACACTCAGCCACAAACAATGGCGTTACAGTTAACACACTTGAGTTAATACCACTTCAGTGGCTATTGTTCCTCGTCAGTGCGTCGAGGTGAATCAATGACTTTGTGTCAGCGGGGATAGATTTTCCCGCGCTGTACTGTCCAGATGGGCGATATTTCCAGCAAGTAGCACAGTGTCCGAAATAAATACACGTTTTTCACGTGTTTGGCGGTAGAATCTGCTAGTTCCTTCACTGAAGTGAAGGTTCAGTTATTCCTCTGCGCATTAATAAACAATTGTTTCGGAGCTCGTAATACACACGTATATCGATCAGACTAACACAAGCATAAACCACCCATAGAAGAGATCGTCTCAACAGACAAGGTGTCTGTGTGTAAGTCGATCCGTATACAACCAAGGTTCAGTTGTATCTTTCATTAGTAGCCAAATTAAGAAAGGAACTAGTTGTCAAAGAGTCCGTAGGACTATGTGCTATTACCTAGATGTGATACTGACTGGCAGTGTATGTAACTAGGTCCGTAGGAAACAAAGGTCCATTCGTACTGTGTATTTTTATTAGTAGCTGGCTGTTGGAATGTCGTTACATTAACTATGCCGATGTTAGCGTATTGATTCTCACCATACCTTTTACTATACCCTTATCTGTAATTTTCACCATACCTTTAACTGTTCCTTTAACTGTAATTCTCATCATTCCATTAGCTGTACCCTTAATTGTAATTCTAACCACACCCCTCCTTAAATTTGATCTTAACTGTAATTCTCACCATTCCCTTAAGTGTACCCCTAACTGTAATTATTATCATACCCTTACCTTTACCGTTACCTGTAATTCTTACAATACGCCTAACTGTATCCTTACCTGTAATTCCCACCATACCCATAAATATGCCCTTTAATAATTGCAATTTTCACCATACCCATTAAAAGTATTTCTCACCATACCCCTAAATATAATTCTCACCATATCCTTAATTGTACCTTTAACTGTGATTCTCACCTCACCCCAAACCGAACCCATAAATGCAGTTCTCTTCATACACCTAACTGTATCCTTACCTGCAATTCTCACCACATTTTTTACTGTACCTTTAACGTAATTCTCACCATACATCTAACTGTACACTTACCTGTAATGCACACCATACCCTTATATGTACCCATAACGGTATTTCTCACCATATCCTTAAGTGTAATTCTATCAATACCCTTAACTAATTATCACTATACTTCTGAATGTACTTTAAGTGTAATTCTCACCATACCCTTAACTCTAATTCTCACCATGCCCTAACTATACCCTGCTATGACCTAGATGTGATACTGACTGGTAGGGTTTGTAACTCGACCCGTTTGAAAGGTCCAGTCGTACTGTGTACTTGTTAGTAGCTTGCTGTTGCGTTGTCGTCATAGTGTATTGTAGCAGGTGACTAAGAAGGAGCGAACACGTGAATGTAAGAACATATGTTTATATATGAATTAATCAAGTGTGGAATGTCAATTATTAAGAAATCGAAGCATATTTCGTCAGGGTCATTAATTATACTTTATATTTATACTTACAATTACACAGCAGCGCCGTTCATCACTCTCCCAGTACACTACTAGAATACACATACATTCCACTTTCAGGACACTGCTATAGTACACAGCAAGAATACACATTCGCTAGACCTCCAGTATACAACTAGTCGCTACACCTATATTACACAGTTAGGATACATAGTCACTGCACTACACTGCTAAAATACATAGTCATTAAACCCCCATTACACAGTTATAATACATAGTCATTGCACCTTCAGCATACAGCTAGGAGATATAGTCACTACAACTTCAGTATACAGCTGGAATACGTGCTCGACGAGTGCTGTCTTGCGTATGGCGTGCTCGACGAGTGCAGTCTTGCGTTACGGCGTGCTCGGCGAGTGCTGTAATGCGTGCTTAGGGCTCGGCGAGTAGTCATGCATACCTTATTGCGTTGTGTCCACGAACGTATTTTAATACGGCCTCAACAACGGGCAAAAAATGGCGTGAATTGAATCATGTTGTCGGGAGTGGCAGCTGACAGTGTGGCTGTCAACGGCAAGATAATAGCGGTTAGCGAAGTTGGACGGTGGCGGAAATTACAAGTTAATTTGTGAATATTGATGCAATGTTCATATTAAACACCCCAATATCAATCATTCAAATCACATGATATCCCACACAAAATGTGTGTCATAGGAATCTCGACAATTCGCACATTAAAATGGTTTATATAGAAAATGCATCTGCTACAAGATTTTTAAAAGAACACAACTTCTTTAGATCCCTATATTATTCGAAGGTGTGAAAGTAAAATGTTTACCTGGTTCTATATGCTGTCATCGACGCAAAACAACAACCTCGATTGTATCTAAAATTATTCGTTCTTCACCACAATTAGGTTCTTAAAAAATTATAAACAGTATCAGTAGACAACTTGTTTTTTAAACATGAAAACATTTCGATGATCTGTTAATCAGTTGGAAATAAATAAATATCCGATCCTTTGATTACGCATCGGTCGCTCTTACTCAACAAAATTTGCAATCGTTAGGTGACTAAAGTAAACGATATAATTTTATACAACCTCATACAATCTGTGACACAGAGTACACTGCTAGAATACACATATACGGCACTCCCTGTATACTGCAATAATAAATAGTAGCTGTACCCCCAGTACACAGCTACACTACATAGTCACTTTGACTACACCCTCAGTACACAGCTAGATTACAAAATAGTCACTGCATCCCCAGTACACAACTAGAATACATGGCTACTAAACTCCCAGTACACAGCTAGTATACACATACATTGCTCTCCCAGTAAACTATTATAATATATAGTCAGTGCACCTCCACTACACACATATTGGAATATATTAGTTTTTATTTAGTTTTTTTGTCACATCATATGATATTTGACCTAATTAATGTTGTTATGGGGTTAAAGTGCTGTTGCATCAATATGCAATCTTTCCGCAACTTAACCCTAACTTTAGTTTCGTATGTAAAACAGTTTTCTCTGCTTCCTGTATCAATCGGCTTGGCTTTTTTACATCTATATCTTTGTGTATGTGATAGCAGGTAGATGTCATCTACAAAATCTAGGTCATCCAATTGTTTAGTGAATGTTCAGAGGATGCCATTTTGGCCGTGCATAACAGTTTCTCTCATTATTCAGTATATATCATCATGATAAAATTAATGGAATAGAATGCAGCTAGACGTAATGCAAAAGCAAGTTATTGTAACTGCCAGTGTTAGGTCGCAATTAAGAGTAAGATAAAATAAAGGAGGCCATCGAGTTTGTTTTGCGCATGCGCTCCTCTAAATAGGTGAACTCGGACGGCGGGAAGCGTATTTTTTTCCTATCAACGTTCCGGGCTATTAACATAAATGGGCGGAGATTTTACAAAGATGATTGTGACGGATCATCACGTGATGTGCATTCCGCCGACGGTTACGCGTCATCAGGTGAAGCGCATTCCATTCGAAGATCGTTTGGTGTTTAGTTGTATTCATTGAACTGTTCATATGTGTGAATCATATGTTATTTGCAACAATTTATAGTCAGTGCACACATGACACATGTCACTGGTATGTGCATATATAAAATTATATAATTGCACATTACGCACGCGCGCACGCACGCACGCACGCACGCACGCACGCACACACACAAAATTGTAGCTTCAGTTTCCTAATTTTTATTGTAAACTTCTGACGAACATACAAACACGAACGCTTGTATATAGGCCTAGCTATGCATGTAACATATTATTATTACAATTATGTAGAGAACATACGAACACACGTGCAATGTAGCAGACGATTATTATTTATAGTTCTAACCTAGCCCATATTCTTCTATTTAGGTCACTCGCGCTATCGCTCATCCAGCAGCGTCCAGTAAACTCCGCCAACACACGTGCAAAGTAGCCGACGATTATTATTATTTATAGTTCTAGCCCATAATAGTCTTCCGTTTAGGTCGCTCGCGCTGTCGCTCAACCCAGCATCATCGAGTAATCTCCGCCCATTTATGTTAATAGCCCGGAACGTTGATAGGAAAAAAAATACGCCGGCGGGAAGGCGAGTTTCGTTTTGTGTATGTCTGTACGTGTTTGTATTCGACGCTGTTATGTCACGTAAGCACCCCTCACATATTGATGAATTACTCTGTAATCATTCTGTTCATCCTGTGATTATGTGGCATTTACCCATAACAGTGACTCCGTTCGTCACAGTTTTGTCACTTTTGAATGAAACCACACACATGACCATCGGCGTCACCATGGGCATGGCCTGGGCATGTGCCTGATGTTTACCTTTCCGCGGAAAGAAAATATTAATACGGCATAAAAGTTGCAAAGACCAAAGTCTACTGTAAAGGTTTATCTTTTACATCCATTAATAATTTTGACTTAAAAGGTTTATTTATGGACACAAATATACACAGTATATTCTACCCTCAAAGTCAAACAATTATTTAAAGGCATACAAAAGCCAGGCAATATTTAAAATAAAAAAGTCAAATAAGATAACTGGCTTGTCATGCTCTACCAGCATATTACAATTACTGCATATTTCAAACTGCTTTAACTCGGAACTATGAAGCACTGAACAACCAAATGTAGGCACCAAATGTTGATAAAGAATGCAAGTCGGTGGTTCAATAATCTGATTTTAATAAATTCTGCAGGTACTGCTGTTGGCATTGTAATATGGTCCCGCAAAACTTTTGTACTGGATTCCAATTCTAGGGCAAGTCTGACTTTCTGCAAACATTTTCGTACGGTAATTTAGTTGTGTAGGCCTAAATGAGGCAAACACTATATTAAATTGTTCTCTATAGATTGTTTTTGCTAAGGCTTCATTCTCCAATGTCCTAGCATGTTAGCCTAGGACCATGGGGTACCCATTTACCAAGGTGTACCATGAGGAGGTTATGCTAGAGTGTGTCTATGGAGAGGCTATGTACCCATCTCTTCGCCCCCTGTGAGGGAGCTAGCAGGTGGCTGAAAGCGAGAACGAGAAGCGCATGCACTAAAAACTACTGGGGAGCGGTAGACTAATGGTTAGAGCACTCGACAATTGATCGAGAGTACATTGTTTCGATTCCACCTCTGCCGTTTCGAAGCTTTGGCAGTTTCGTTCATCCCACTTTGTCTGTATCTTTCAGAAACCCTAAAAGCCATTGGTCCTTTCTACCTGGTGTCTATGCCAGGGGAAGTAAAAGATCCCATGCAGGGACAGAAACAATTTGTGGGCTCACTAACTCTAGAGAAGGACATCTTTGAAACAAACCACTTTTTGGATTTAAATGTCATAAGCTATACTCAGTAACTTACAGCACTACACAATCACACAGAACTGCGTCCACATCACACTCCATGTGTAATATAATACTTAAGTATATAATAATTATAACATTTCCCTGGATTCCAGGGTGTACCACGAGGAGATTATGCTAGACAGCTCGAGTTTTGTCATTGTAACGTTCGGGGTGAGGCTGCCATCGATACTGGTCCTTTGGTGTTTTTGTTTTCTTCCATCACTGGAATGTTTTATTTGGCATTAAACAGAAACATTTTACTTGATACAATTCACATAATTTGTGGGAATGCAATATGGCAGGGGTTTCAGTCCTCGTGTTTGGCACATTGGCAATGAGTGTTGCATTCACTCCGTGTTTCCCCAGTTGGTACATGGAATTGTGCATGTGAATAGATTTTGTGCATTGATTTCAACGTGTTTGAAAGCTTCCCAGTATATTTTATTTTATAATGCACATGCCCGCACTGGGAGAGGGGATTACATTTGTTACAAGGACAAGATAAATACTGTATAAAAATGAACCTTTGATCTTTTATTTTGGTGTGCGGATCACAATAAATAAAATATACCGCTATTTTGCAGACAGTACAGGTGTCTATCAGTGGGGGCAATCTTGGTTTTTTCACCATGGCAACTGCCACCATGACAGAGGAGTTCCTGTTGACTCACACTGGGGCCGAGAAACTCGCATCGAAGAGGTGCAATTCTGATGAAATGTCAGACCATTTTGTTTGTTATGTTTTTAAAGTTAAACAGCCTGTACTAGAGTTGACCAAATATATTAAAAATATATAAACAATTATGCGAATAATTAAGAAGAAAAATACTCTAGTCTTTCAGACCAAATATAAATGAAATTGTTTTTTCATGTAGTGTCAAAAATATTGATTGATCAGTTGAGTGAGTTGATATAAAAGGGGAATTCCGATATATACACTTCTTATATAAATGCTATTTCTTATTAGTAATTATTCTTATTTAACATTATTTGCAAATTTTTATATACAATATGAAAGCTCTCATAAAATTTCACGGTATCACTATTTGTTTTAAACAATTCCGTCATGTTTATTTTGCAGCGAATAATTAAGAAGAAAAATACTCTAGACTTTCAGAACAAATATTAATGAAATTGTTTTTTTCTTGTAGTGTCAAAAATATTGATTGATCAGTTGACTGAGTTGACATAAAAGGGGAATTCCGATATATACACTTCTTATATAAATGCTATTTCTTAGTAGCAATTATTCTTATTTAACATTATTTGCAAATTTTTTTATACAATATCAAAGCTCTCATAAAATTTCACAGTATCACTATTTGTTTTAAACAATTCCGTCATGTTTATTTTGCAGCCTGCGTGGCTTAGGTCTGTAGCATCTTGATCCACATTGTTTTCAATGTCTGCCACAATTCGAAGTGTTGGATGTGTCGGAAAACCATTTGAGAGAAATTACGATCTATATCGGACTGCCACTACTACGAGAACTTGTGATGGCCTTGGGACAGGCATTCCACCCATAGTCACTCCACCCACAGTACAAAGCTAGATTACATAGTCACTGTACCCACAGTACACAGCCAGAATACAAAGTCATTGTACCCACAATACACAGCAAGATCACATAGTCACTTTACCCATATATACAGTTAAAATTCATAATCACTGTACCCACCGTACACAACTAAAATACATAGTCACTCAACCCACAGTACACAGCTAGAATGCATAATCACTGTACACACAGTACACAGTTAGAATACTTAGTCACTGTATGCACAGTACACAGCGAAAGAATATAGTCCTGTACCTACAGTACACAGCTAGAATGCATAGTTACTGTACCCACAGTACACAGCTACAGTACACAGTCACTGTACACACATTGCACAGGTAGAATACATATTCACTGTACGCACAATACACAGCTACAGTACACAGTCCTGTACCCACAGTACACAGCTACAATTCATAGTCACTGTAGCAACAGGTAGAATATTTAGTCATTATACCCATAGGTAACAAATATAATAAAATGTATCCAGAGTACACAGCTATAATACATAGTCACTATGCCCACAGTACACAGTACACAGCTACAATTCATAGTCACTGATTCCACAGTACACACCTATAATACATAGTAACTGTGCCCAAAGTACACAGCTAGAATACGTAATCACTGTAAGCACAGTACATCAGTAGAACACATAGTCACTGTCCCCACAGAACACACCTTTAATATATATTCACTGTATGCACAGTACATGGCCACTGTTCCTACATTACAATGCTAGAATACATAGTCACAATACTCAAAGTACACAGCGACAATTCGTAGTCACTGTATCCACAGTAGAGAGCTAGAACACATAGTCACTGTACCAACAGTACACAGCTAGAATACTTAGTAACTGTACCCACAGTATGCAGCTACGATACATATTTACTGTACCCAGAGTACACAACTAGAATACATAGTCACTGTACCCACAGTACATAGGTAGAATACATAGTCACTATACCCACAGTACATGCCTAGAATACATAGTCACTGTACCCTCAGTACACAGCTAGAATACATAATCACAGTAACCACAGTACAAGACTAGAATACATAATCAATGTAACCACAGTACACAGATAGAATATATAGTCACTTTACCCAGAGTACACATCTTCACTATTGAGTCACTGTACCCGCAAAAAATAAAATAAAATAAAATACATAGATACTCTACCCACAATAAACAGCTACAGTACATTGTCACGGTTCCAACAGTACACATCTAGAATACATAGTCACTGTATCGAGAGGACATAACTAAAGTTCATATTCACTGTACCCACAGTACACAGCTACAGTACCTAGTCAGTGTACACACAGTACACAGCTACAATACGTAGACACTGTATCCAGAGTACACTGCTATAATACTTAGTCTCTGTACCCAAAGTACACAGCTGCAATTCATAGTCACTATACCCACATTACTCAGCTAGCATACATAGTCACTGTACCCACAGTGCACAGCTAGAATATAAATTCACTGAACCCACAGTACACAGTTAGAATACATAGTACAGTTAGAATACATAGTACCCACAGTACACAACTACAGTACATAGTCGCTGTACCCACAGTACGCAGCTAGAATACGTAGTCACTGGACCCACAGTATACAGCTAAAATTCATAGTCATTGTACCCACAGTACACAACTAAAATACATAGTCACTCAAACAACAGTACAGAGCGTCAATGTATAATCACTGTACACACAGTACACAGCTAGAATGCATAGTCACTGTACGCACAGTACGCAGCTACAGTACATAGTCCTGTACCCACAGTACACGGCTAGAATACATAATCACAGTAACCACAGTACACGGCTAGAATACATAATGTAACTACAGTACACGGCTAGAATGCATTGTCACTGGACCCAGAGTACACAGCTACAGTATATATTCACTGTAACAACAGTGCATAGCTAGAATACATAGTTGCTGTACCCACAGTAAACAGCTACAATACATAGTTATTGTACCCACAGTAAACCTCTAGAATTCATAGTCACTGTACCCACAGTACTCGGCTAGAATATAGAAGCACTGTATCCAGAGTAGACAGCTATAATATTTAGTCACTGTACACACAGTACACAGCTATAGAACATATTCAATGTACCCTCAGTACACAGCTAGAATACATAGTCACTGTACCCAGAGTACACAGCTAAAATACATAGTCACTGTACCCACAGTACACAACTAAAATATATAATAACAGAACACACAGTACAAAGCTGGAATACATAATCAATGTACACACAGTACACAGCTAGAATACATATTCATTGTACCCACAGTAAACAGCTAGAATACATAGCCACTGTACCCACAGTACACATGTAGAATACAAAATCACTGTACCCACAGTACACAACTACAATTCATAGACACTGTATCAACATTACTCAGCTAGCATACATAGTCACTGTACCCACAATGCACAGCTAGAATATAAAGACACTGTATCACAGTACATGGCTACAATATATAGTGACAGTACCCACAGTACACAGCTACAATTCATAGTCACTGTACCCACATTACTCAGCTAACATATATAGTCACTTTACCCACAGTGCACAACTAGAATATAAAGACACTGTACCACAGTACACTGCTAGAATATATAGTGACAGTACCCACAGTACACAGCTACAGTTCATAGTCACTGTAATCACAGTACACAGCTAGAATACATAGTCACTGAACCCACAATACACAGCTAGAATACATTGTCACTGTACCCAGAGTACACCGAATACATAGTCAAAGATCAAGAGTATACAGCTAAAGTACATATTCACTGTATCCACAGTAGTGGGGCGCGATAGCATACCGGTTAGAAGGCCGGACTCTCAATTGAGAGAACCCGGTTTCAAATCCCATTGCGGTCGCTTCGAACCTTTGGCAAGTTTGATCACCCCACGTTGCCATAGTTCACTCAGTGAGTACAATACAGATGGCGGATATGTGAACGAATAGCCTTCGCGCAGCAATTGCAGCGTGGCTGAATACTTCCCAAATAAGTTAAGATGGCCTTGGAATGAACAGGTCTGCCAGGGGGTGAAGTGTAAAGTGCTTTGACCAGTCCTATGGACCGGATACTGCGCTATATAAGAACGAACCTTTTTAAACAGCAACAGTACATAGTCACTGTACAAACAGTACACAGCTAGAATACATAGACACTGTATACAGAGTACAAAACTACAATTCATAGTCCCTGTACCCACATTAATCAGCTAGCATACATTGTCACTACACCCATAGTGCACAGCTAGAATATAATGTCACTGTACCACAGTACACGGCTAGAATACATAGTGACCGTACCCACAGTACACAGCTACAGTACATAGTCACTGTACACACAGAACACAGCTTGAATACATAGTCGTTGTACCCATAGTACACAATTAGAATACGTAGTCACTATACCCACAGTACACGGTACACATGTACAATTTATAGTCACTATATCCACAATACATACCTAGAGTACATTATCACTGTACCCCCAGTACACAACTATAATACGTAATTATTTTACACACTGAACACAATTAGAATATATAATCACTGCACCCACAGAACACAGCTTTAATGTATATTCACTGTATGCACAGAAAACAGGTATAGTACATAGCCTCTGTACCTACAGTACACTGATAGAATACATAGTCACTATACCCACAACACGCAGTACACAGCTACAATTCGTAGTCACTGTATCCAAGGTACAGAGCTAGAATACATAGTCACTGTACCCACAGTACACAACTAGAATATTTAGTTACTATACCCACACTGCACAACTAGAATACGTAGTCACTGTACACACAGTACACATCTTTAGAATATATTCACAGTACCCAAATTACACAGGTAGAATGCACAATCACTGCACACACAGTACACAGCTAGAATATATAGTCACTGTACACACAGTACAAAGCTACAGTATATAGTCTGTCACCCACAGTACACAGTTAGAATACATAGCCACTGTTCCTAAAGTACACTGTTAGAATACATAATCACTATTCCAAAAGTAAAAAAAGTCACTGTACCCACAGTACACAACAAGAATGCATAGTCACTGTAACCAGATTACGAAGTTAGAATACATAGTCACTGTACCAACAGTACACATCTAGAATACATATTCACGGTATCCAGAATACACAACTAAAGTACATACATAGTCAATGTACGCACAGAACACAGCTAAACTACCCTATCACAGAATCCACTGTACACAGCTAGAATGCAAAATCACAGCACCCAAAGTACACAGCTACAATTCACAGTCACTGTACCCACATTACTAAGCTAGCATATATAGTTACTGTACCAACAGTGCACAGCTAGAATATAAAGTCACTGTACCCACAGTATACAGCTACATTTCATAGTCACTGTACCCACAGTACACAGCTACAGTACATTGATCTGTACCCTTTGTACATGGCTAGAATACATAGTCACTGCACCCACAGTACACAGTTAGAATACGTAATCACAGTAACAACAGTACACGGCTATAATACATAATCAATGTATCCAGAGTACACGGCTAGAATACATTGTCACTGGACCCAGAGTACACAGCTACAGTATATAGTCAGTGTACCCAGAGTGCATAGCTAGAATACATAGTTAATGTACCCACAGTACACAGTTACAATACATAGTCACTGTACCCATAATACACAGCTAGCATACATAGTCACTGCACCCATAGTGCACAGCTAGAATATAAAATCACTGTACAACAGTACATGGCTATAATACATAGTGACAGTACCTACAGTACACAGCTACAGTACTTAGTCACTGTACCCACAGTACACAGCTATAACACATAACCACTGCACCCACAGTGCACAGCAAGAATACGTAGTTACTGTACCCAGAGTACACAGCTACAGTACATAGTCACTGTACCCAGATTACACAATTATAATACTTAGTCACTGTACACACAGTACACAACTATAGAACATATTCACTGTAGCCAGCTATTACACATAGTCACTGTACCCAGACTACACAGCAAGAATACATATTTACAGTACCCACAGTAGACCGCTATAGTACATAGTCATTGTAAACTGCGTACACAGCTACAATACGTAGTCACTCTTCCTACATTATACAGCTACTATTCATAGTCATTGTACACACTGTACACCGCTAGAATACATAGTCACTGTACACACATTACAAAGCTACAGTACATAGTCCTGTACCCACAGTACACGTCTAGAATATATAGTCATTGTACCCACAGTACCCAACTAGAATACATAATCACAGTAACCACAGTATATTGTCACTGGACCAAGAGTACACAGCTACAGTATATAGTCATTGCACCCACAGTGCTTAGCTAGAATACATAGTTAGTGTACCCACAGTACACAGCTACAATACATAGTTACTTTACCCACAGTACACAGCTACAACACATAGTCACTGTACCCAGAGTACACAGCTAGAATACAAAGGCACTGTATACACAGTACACAGCTATAGAACATATTCACTGTACCCTCTGTACACAGCTAGAATACATAGTCACTGTACCCAGAGTACACAGGTAAAATACATAGTCACTGTACCCACAGTATACAGCTACAATTCATAGTCACTGTACTCACATTACAACACTAAAATACATGGTAACTCAACCCACACTACAAAGCTAGAATACATAATCACTGTACACACAGTACACAGCTAGAACACATATTCATTATACCCCCAGTAAATAGCTAGAATACATTGCCACTGTACCCACAGTACACATGTAGAATACAAAATCACTGTACCCTCACTATACAAAAACAATTCATAGATACTGTATCCACATTACTCAGCTAGCATACATAGTCACTGTACCCACAGAGCACAGCTAGAATATAAAGACACTGTACCAAGGTACACAGCTAGAATGCATAGTCACTGCACCCAAAGTAAACAGCTATAATTCATAGTAACTGTACCCACATTACTCAGCTAGCATATATAGTTACTGTACCAACAGTGCACAGCTAGAATATAAAGTCACTGTACCCACAGTACACAGCTAGAATACACAGTTACTATACCCAGAGTACACACAGCTACAGTACATAGTCACTGTCCGCACAGTACACAGCTATAGAACATTTTCACATTAACCCCAGTATACAGCTACAATTCATAGTTAATTTACACACTGTACACAGCTAGAATGCATAGTCACTGTACGCACATTACACATCTAAAGTACATAGTCACTGTACCCACAGTACATGGCTAGAATACATAATAGCAGTAACCAGAGTACTCGGCTAGAATACATAATCAATGTAACCACAGTACACGGTTAGAATACATTGTCACTGGACCAAGAGAACACAGCTACATTATTGTACCCACAGTACACAGCTATAGAACATATTCACTCTACCCACAGTACACATCTAGAATACATAGTCACTATATCCAGAGTACACAGCTAAAGTACATAGTCACTATACCCACAGTTCACAGCTGTTGTACATTGTCACTGTAAACACTGTACACAGCTGGAATACATAGGCACTGTACACACATTGCACAGCTATAGAACATAATCACTGTACCCACATTACACAGCTAGAATATATAGTCACTGTACCCAGACAACACAGCTAAAATACATAGTATCTCAACCCACAGTACACAGCTAGAATACATAATCACTGTACCCACAGTACACATGTAGAATACAAAATCACTGTACCCACAGTATACAACAACAATTCATAGATACTGTATCCACATTACTCAGCTAGCATACATAGTCACTGTACCCACAGAGCAAAGCTAGAATATAAAGTCACTGTACCACAGTACACGGCTAGAATACATAGTGACAATACCCACAGCACACAGCTACAGTACATAGTCACTGTACCCATAATACACAGCTAGAATATATAGTCACTGTACCCACAGTACACAGCTACAATACATAGTCACTGCATCCACAGTGCACAGCTATAACACATAGTCACTGCACCCAGAGTACACATCAAGAATACATAGTTACTGTACCCACAGTACACAGCTACAGTACATAGTCACTATAACCACAGTACACAGCTAGAATACATATTCACTGTACCCACAGTACACAGCTAGAATACATAGTCACTGTACCCACAGTACACAGCTAGAATACATAGTCACTGTACCCACAGTACACAGCTAGAATACATAGTCACTGTACCCAGAGTACACAGCTATAATACTTAGTCACTGTACACACAGTACACAGCTATAGAACATATTCACTGTACCCACAGTACACAGCTAGAATACATAGTCACTGTACCCAGAGTACACAGCTAGAATACATAGTCACTGTACCCACAGTACACAGCTAGAATACATAGTCACTGTACCCACAGTACACAGCTAGAATACATAGTCACTGTACCCACAGTACACAGCTAGAATACATAGTCACTGTACCCACAGTACACAGCTAGAATACATAGTCACTGTACCCACAGTACACAGCTAGAATACATAGTCACTGTACCCACAGTACACAGCTAGAATACATAGTCACTGTACCCACAGTACACAGCTAGAATACATAGTCACTGTACCCACAGTACACAGCTAGAATACATAGTCACTGTACCCACAGTATACAGCTACAATTCATAGTCACTGTACCCACAGTACACAGCTAGAATACATAGTCACTGTACCCACAGAGCAATGCTAGAATACATAGTCACTGTACCCACAGTACACAACTAGAATACATAGTCACTGTACCCACAGCACACAGCTACAGTACAGAGTCACTGCACCCATAGTACACAGCTAGAATACATAGTCACTGTATCCAGAGTACACAGCTACAATACATAATCACTATACCCACAGTACACAGCAACAGTACATAGTCACTGTAACCAGAGTACACAGGTAGAATACGTAGTCACTGTACCCACAGTATACAGCTACAATTCATTGTCACTGTACCCACAGTACACAGCTACAGTACATATTCACTGTACACACAGTACACAGCTATAGAATACATAGTCACTGTACCCACAGTACACAGCTAGAATACATAGTCACTGTACCCACAGTACACAGCTAGAATACATAGTCACTGTACCCACAGTACACAGCTAGAATACATAGTCACTGTACCCACAGTACACAGCTAGAATACATAGTCACTGTACCCACAGTACACAGCTAGAATACATAGTCACTGTACCCAGAGTACACAGCTAGAATACATAATCACTGTACCCACAGTACACAGCTAGAATACATAGTCACATTAACCAGAGTACTCGGCTAGAATACATAGTCAATGTACCCACAGTACACGGCTAGAATATATTGTCACTGGACCCAGAATACACAGCTACAGTATATAGTCATTGTACCCACAGTGCATAGGTAGCATACATAGTTACTGTACCCACAGTACTCAGCTACAATACATACTTAAGGTACCCACAGTACACATCTACAATACATAGTCACTATATCCAGAGTACACAGCTAAAGTACATAGTCACTGAACCCACAGTTCAGAGCTGCTGTCCATAGTCACTGTACACACAGTACACAGCTAGAATACATAGGCATTGTACACACAGTACACAGCTATGGAACATATTCACTGTACCCACAGTTCACAACTAGAATACATAGTCACTGTACCCACAGTACACAGCTATAATACATAGTCACTGTACCTACAGTATACAGCAACAATTCATAGTCACTGTACCCACAGTACACAACTAAAATATATAGTCACTCAACCCATAGTACACAGCTAGAATACATAATCACTGTACACACAGTACACAGCTAGAATACATAGTCACTGAACGCACAGTACACAGCTACAGTACATAGACCTGTACCCACAGTACACAGCTAGAATACATAGTCACTGTACCCACAGTACACAGCTAGAATACATAGTCACTGTACCCACAGTACACAGCTAGAATACATAGTCACTGTACCCACAGTACACAGCTAGAATACATAGTCACTGTACCCACAGTACACAGCTAGAATACATAGTCACTGTACCCACAGTACACAGCTAGAATACATAGTCACTGTACCCACAGTACACAGCTAGAATACATAGTCACTGTACCCACAGTACACAGCTACAATACATAGTCACTGTACCAACAGTACACATCTAGAATACATAGTCACTGTACCCAGAGTACACAACTAAAATACATAGTCACTGTACCCACAGTACACAGCTAGAATACATAATCACTGTACCCACAGTACACAGCTAGAATACATAGTCACTGTACCCACAGTACACAGCTAGAATACATAGTCACTGTACCCACAGTACACAACTAGAATACATAGTCACTGTACCCACAGTACACAGCTAGAATACATAGTCACTGTACCCAGAGTACACAGCTATAATACATAGTCACTGTACCCACAGTACACAGCTAGAATACATAGTCACTGTACCCACAGTACACAGCTAGAATACATAGTCACTGTACCCAGAGTACACAGCTAGAATACATAGTCACTGTACCCACAGTACACAGCTACAATACATAGTCACTGTACCCACAGTACACAGCTAGAATACATAGTCACTGTACCCACAGTACACAGCTAGAGTACATAGTCACTGTACCCGGAGTACACAGCTAGAATGCATAGTCACTGTTCCCCCAATAAACAACTAAAATACATAGTCACTCAACCCACAGTACACAGCTAGAATACATAATCACTGTACACACAGTATACAGCTAGAATACATAGTCAATGTACGCACAGAACACAGCTACAGTACATAGTCACTGTACCCACAGTACACAGCTACAATTCATAATCACTGTACCCACAGTACACAGCTAGAATACATAGTCACTGTACCCACAGTACACAGCTAGAATACATAGTCACTGTACCCACAGTACACAGCTAGAATACATAGTCACTGTACCCACAGTACACAGCTAGAATACATAGTCACTGTACCCACAGTACACAGCTAGAATACATAGTCACTGTACCCACAGTACACAGCTAGAATACATAGTCACTGTACCCACAGTACACAGCTAGAATACATAGTCACTGTACCCACAGTACACAGCTAGAATACATAGTCACTGTACCCACAGTACACAGCTAGAATACATAGTCACTGTACCCACAGTACACAGCTACAGTACATAGTCACTGTATCCACAGTACAGGGCTATAATACATAGTCACTGTACCCACAGTACACAGCTACAATTCATAGTCACTGTACCCACAGTACACAGCTAGAATATAAAGTCACTGTAGCCACAGTACACAGCTACAGTACATAGTCACTGTACCCACAGTACAGAGATGGAATACACAGTCACTGTACCTACAGTACACACTTAGAATACATATTTACTGTACTCACAACACACAGCTAGAATACATAGTCACTGGACCAAGAGAACACAGCTACATTATTGTACCCACAGTACACAGCTATAGAACATATTCACTCTACCCACAGTACACATCTATAATACATAGTCACTATATCCAGAGTACACAGCTAAAGTACATAGTCACTATACCCACAGTTCACAGCTGTTGTACATTGTCACTGTAAACACTGTACACAGCTGGAATACATAGGCACTGTACACACATTGCACAGCTATAGAACATATTCACTGTACCCATGTTACACAGCTAGAATATATAGTCACTGTACCCAGACAACACAGCTAAAATACATAGTATCTCAACCCACAGTACACAGCTAGAATACATAATCACTCTACCCACAGTACACATGTAGAATACAAAATCACTGTACCCACAGTATACAACAACAATTCATAGATACTGTATCCACATTACTCAGCTAGCATACATAGTCACTGTACCCACAGTACACAGCTAGAATATATAGTCACTGTACCACAGTACACGGCTAGAATACATAGTGACAATACCCACAGCGCACAGCTACAATACATAGTCACTGTACCCATAATACACAGCTAGAATATATATTCACTGTACCCACAGTACACAGCTACAATACATAGTCACTTTACCCATAATACAAAGCTAGAATATATAGTCACTGTACCTACAGTACACAGCTACAGTACATAGTCACTGTATCCACAGTGCACAGCTATAACACATAGTCACTGCACCCAGAGTACACATCAAGAATACATAGTTACTGTACCCACAATACACAGCTACAGTACATAATCATTACAGCTATAATACTTAGTCACTGTGCAAACAGTACACAGCTATATAACATATTCACTGTACCGACAGTACACAGATATAACACATAGTCACTGTACCCAGAGTACACAGCAAGAATACATAGTTACTGTACCCACAGTACGAAGCTTCAGCACATAGTCACTATAACCAGAGTACACAGCTAGAATACGTAGTTACTGTACCCACAGTGTACAGCTACAATTCATAGTCACTGTACCCACAGTACACAGCTAGAATACATAGTCACTGTACCCACAGTACACAGCTATAATACATAGTCACTGTACCCACAGTACACAGCTACAATTCATAGTCACTGTACCCACAGTACACAGCTAGAATACATAGTCACTGTAGCCACAGTACACAGCTACAGTACATAGTCCTGTACCCACAGTACACCTAGAATATATAGTCACTGTACCCACTGTACACATGTAGAATACAAAATCACTGTAAACAGCTACAGTATATAGTCATTGTACCCACAGTGCATAGCTAGAATACATAGTTACTGTACCCACAGTACACAGCTAGAATACATAGTCACTGTACCCACAGTACACAGCTATAATACATAGTCACTGTACCCACAGTACACAGCTAGAATACATAGTCACTGTACCCACAGTACACAGCTAGAATACATAGTCACTGTACCCACAGTACACAGCTAGAATACATATTCACTGTACCCACAGTACACAGCTAGAATACATAGTCACTGTACCCACAGTACACAGCTAGAATACATAGTCACTGTACCCACAGTACACAGCTACAATACATAGTCACTGTATCCACAGTACACAGCTAGAATACATAGTCACTGTACCCACAGTACACAGCTAGAATACATAGTCACTGTACCCACAGTACACAGCTAGAATACATAGTCACTGTACCCACAGTACACAGCTAGAATACATAGTCACTGTACCCACAGTACACAGCTAGAATACATAGTCACTGTACCCAGAGTACACAGCTACAATACATAGTCACTGTACCCACAGTACACAGCTACAGTACATAGTCACTGTACCCACAGTACACAGCTAGAATACATAGTCACTGTACCCACAGTACACAGCTAGAATATATAGTCACTGTACCCACAGTACACAGCTAGAATACATAGTTACTGTACCCACAGTACACAGCTACAGTACATAGTCACTGTACCCACAGTACACAGCTAGAATACATAGTCACTGTACCCAGAGTACACAGCTAGAATACATAGTCACTGTACCCACAGTACACAGCTAGAATACATAGTCACTGTACCCACAGTACACAGCTAGAATACATAATCACAGTAACCACAGTACAGGCTAGAATACATATTCACTGTACCCACAGTACACAGCTAGAATACATAGTCACTGTACCCACAGTACACAGCTAGAATACATAGTCACTGTACCCACAGTACACAGCTAGAATACATAGTCACTGTACCCACAGTACACAGCTAGAATACATAGTCACTGTACCCACAGTACACAGCTAGAATACATAGTCACTGTACCCACAGTACACAGCTAGAATACATAGTCACTGTACCCACAGTACAAAGCTAGAATACATAGTCACTGTACCCACAGTACACAGCTAGAATACATAATCACTGTACCCACAGTACACAGCTAGAATACATAGTCATTCCTGTACCCACAGTACACAGGTAGAGTAAATAGTCATTGTACGCAGAGTACACAGCTAGAATACATAGTCACTCTTCCCATATTAAATAATTAGAATACATAGTCACTGTACCCACATTACACAGCTACAATACATATTCACTGTACCCAGAGTACAAAACTTAAATACATAGTTACTGTACCCACAGAAAACAGCTAGAATGCATAGTCACTATACACAAAATACATAGCTAGAATACATAGTCACTGTACCCACAGTACACAGCTAGAATACATAGTCACTGTACCCACAGTACACAGCTAGAATACATAGTCACTGTATCCACAGTACAGGGCCAGAATACATAGTCACTGTACCCACAGTAAACAGCTAGAATATAAAGTCACTGTAGCCACAGTACACAACTACAGTACATAGTCACTGTACCCATAGTAGAGAGATGGAATACACAGTCACTGTACGGACAGTACACACTTAGAATACATAGTCTCTGTACCCAATGTAAACAGCTAGAATACATATTTACTGTACCCACAACACAGAACTAGAATACATAATCACTGTATCCACAATACACACCTAGAATACATAGTCACTGTACCCACAGTACAAGGCTAGAATACATAGTCACTGTACCCACAGTACACAGTTAGAATAAAAAAAGAATGTACCCACATTACATGGTTAGAAAATATTGTCACTGGACCCAGAGTACACATCTACAGTATATAGTCACTGTACCCTCAGTATACAGCTAGGATACAAAGTTACTGTACCCACAGTACACAAATACTGTAAATAGTCACTGAACCCACAGTATACAGTTATAATACATAGTCACTGTACCCAGAGTACACAGCTAGAATACATAGTCACTGTACCCACAGTACACACAGCTACAGTACATAGTCACTGTACCCACAGTACACAGCTAGAATACATAGCCATTGTACACACAGTACACAGCTATGGAACATATTCACTGTACCCACAGTTCACAACTAGAATACATAGTCACTGTACCCAGAGTACACAGCTAGAATACATAGTCACTGTACCCACAGTACACAGCTAGAATACATAGTCACTGTACCCACAGTACACAGCTAGAATACGTAGTCACTCTACCTATAGTACACAGCTAGAATACATAGTCACTGTATCCAGAGTGCACAGCTATAATACACTGTCACTATACCCACAGTACTCAGTACACAGCTACAATTCATAATAAATGTACACACAGTACACAGCTAGAATAAATACATAATCACTGTATGCACAGTACACACGTAGAATACATAGTCACAGTACCCACAGTACACAGCTAGAATACATAGTCACTGTACACAGTGCACAGCTATAATACATAGTCACTGTACCCACACAGTACACAGCTACAATTCATAATCAGTGTACACACAGTACACAGCTACAATACATAATCACTGTATCAACAGTACACAAGTAGAATACATAGTCACTGTACCCACAGTACACAGCTAGAATACATAGTCACTGTACCCACAGTACACAGCTAGAATACATAGTCACTGTATCCACAGTACAGGATCAGAATACATAGTCACTGTACCCACAGTACACAGCTACAATTCATAGTCACTGTACCCACAGTACACAGCTAGAATATAAAGTCACTGTAGCTACAGTACACAACTACAGTACATAGTCACTGTACCCACAGTAGAGAGATGGAATACACAGTCACTGTACAGACAGTACACACTTAGAATACATAGTCACTGTGCCCAATGTACACAGCTAGAATACATATTTACTGTACCCACAACACACAGCTAGAATACATAGTCACTATACCCACAGTACACAGCTACAATTCGTAGTCACTGTATCCAGAGTACACAGCTAGAATACATAGTTAATGCACCCACAGTACAAAGCTAAATTACATAGTCACTGTACCCACAGTACTCATCTAGAATACATAGTCACTGTACCCACAGTACACAGCTAGAATACATAGTCACTGTATCCAGAGTACACAGCTATAATACATATTCACAATACCCACATTACACAGTACACAGCTACAATTCGTAGTCACTGTATCCACGGTACACACATAGAATACATATTCAATGAACCCGCAGTACCCAGCTAGAATACATAATCACTTTACGCACAGTACACAGGGAGAATACATAGTCACAGTACTCACAGAACACATCTTTAATATATATTCACTGTATGCACAATACACTGCTACAGTACATAGCCACTGTACGCACATTACACAGCTACAGTACATAGTCCTGTACCCACAGAACACGGCTAGACTATATAGTCACTGTACCCACAGTACACAGCTAGAATACATATTCACAGTAAACTGAGTACTCGGTTAGAATTCATAATCAATATAACCACAGTACACGGCTAGAATATATTGTCACTGGACCAAGAGAATACAGCTACAGTATATAGTCATTGTACCCACAGTACATAGCTAGAGTACATAGTCACTGTACACACAGTACACAGCTGTAGAACATATTCACTCTACCCACAGTTCACAGCTAGAATATCTAGTCAATGTACCCAGAGTACACACCTAAAATACATAATCACTGTACACACAGTACACAACTAAAATACATAGTAAATCAACCTACAGTACAGAGCTAGAATACAAAGTCACTGTACACACAGTACACAGCTAGAATACATATTCATTATACCCACAGAAAACAGCTAGAATACATAGCCAATGTGCCCACAGTACACATGTAGAATAAAAAATCACTATACCCACAGTATACCACAACAATTCATAGATACTGTATCCACATTACTCAGCTAGCATACATAGTCACTGTACCCACAGAGCAAAGCTAGAATATAAAGTCGCTGTACCACAGTACACTGCTAGAATACATAGTGACAGTACCCACAGCACACAGCTACAGTACATAGTCACTGTACCCATAATACTCAGGTAGAATACATAGTCACTCTATCCAGAATACACAGCTACAATACATAGTCACTATATCCACAGTACACAGTACACATACACTTTACCCATTTTACTCAGCTAGCATACATAGTCACTGCACCCATAGTGCACAGCTAGAATATAAAGTCACTGTACCACTGTACACAGTACCCACAGTACACAGCTACAGTACATAGTCACTGTGCTCACAGTACACAGCTATAACACATAGTCACTGCACCCAGAGTACACAGCAAGAAAACATAGTTTCTGTACCCAGAGTACACAGCAACAGTACATAATCACTGAACCCAGATTACACAGCTATAATTCTTAGTCACTGTACACACAGTACACAGCTATAGAGCATATTCACTGTACCCACAATACACAGCTACAACACAGCTAGAATACATAGTCACTGTATGCACATTACACAGCTGCAGTACATAGTCCTGTACCAACAATACATGGCTAGAATATATAGTCACTGTACCCACAGTGGACAGCTAGAATACATAATCACAATAACCTGAGTACTCGGGTAGAATTCATATTCAATGCAACCACAGTACACGGCTAGAATATATTGTCACTGGACCAAGAGAACAAAGCTACAGTATATATTCATTGTACCCACAGTACATAGTTAGAATACATAGTCACTGTACACACAGACTACACATATAAAATACATAGTATCTCAACCCACAGTACACAGCTAGAATACATAATCACTGTACCCACAGTACACATGTAGAATATAAAATCATTGTACCCACAGTATACAACAACAACAACAATTCATAGATACTGTATCCACATTACTCAGCTAGCATACATAGTCCCTCTACCCACAGTACACATGTAGAATACAAAATCACTGTACCCACAGTATACAACAACAATTCATAGATACTGTATCCACATTACTCAGCTAGTACATACATAGTCACTGTACCCACAAGAATACAGTGAATAAAGTCACAAGTACTACGGTAGAATACATAGCATAGTGACAATACCCACAGCCACAGCACAATACATAGTCACATGTACCACATAGTACACGCTAGAATATATATTCACTGTACACCAAATTCAGAATACAAGCCAATACATAGTCACTGTACCCATAGTACACAGCTAGAATATATAGTCACTGTACCACCACAGTACACAACTAAAATACATAGTAACAACCTACAGTACAAAGCTACACATATCAATGTAACCACAGTACACGTTCGAATATATTGTCACTGGACAGAGAACACAGCTACAGTATTTAGTCACCCACAGTACACAGCTATAGAACATATTCACTCTACCCACAGTACACATCTAGAATACATAGTCACTATATCAAGTATTCAGCTGTTGTACATTGTCACTGTAAACACTGTACCAGCTGGAATACATACTGTACCCACAGCTATAGAACATACACTGTAGCTACACTGTACCCAGACTACACATATAAAATACATAGTATCTCAACCACAGTACACAGCTAGAATACATAATCACTGTACCCACAGTACACATGTAGAATATAAAATCATTGTACCCACAGTATACAACAACAACAACAATTCATAGATACTGTATCCACATTACTCAGCTAGCATACATAGTCCCTGTACCACAAAGAAAAGTTAATATAAATTCACTGTACCACAGTACATGGCTAGAATATATAGTGACAATACCCACAGCACAGCTACAGTACAAAGTCACTGTACCATAATACACAGCAAGAATACATAGTTACTGTACCCACAGTACGAAGCTTCAGCACATAGTCACTATAACACAGTGTACAGCTACAATTCATAGTCACTGTACCCACAGAACACAGCTACAGTACATAATCACTGTACACACAGTACGCAGCTATAGAACATGTTCACATTACCCCCAGTATACAGCTACAATTCATAGTCACTGTACACACTGAACACAGCTAGAATACATAATCAATGTACGCACATTACACAGATACAGTACATAGTCCTGTACCCACAGTACACTGCTATAATATATAGTCACTCTACCCACTGTACACATGTAGAATACAAAATCACTGTACACAGCTACAGTATATAGTCATTGTACCCACAGTGCATAGCTAGAATACATAGTTACTGTACCCACAGTACACAGCTACAATACATAGTTACTGTACTGTACACAGCACATAGTCACCCACATTACACATCTAGAATACATAGTCACTATATCCAGAGTGCACAGCTGCTGTACATAGTCACTGTACACACACTACACAGCTAGAATACATAGGCAATGTACACACAGTATACAGCTACAATTCATAGTCAATGTACCCACAGTACATATTTAAAATACATAGTAACTCAACCCACAGTACAAAGCTAGATTACATAATTACTGTACCCACAGTACACATGTAGAATACAAAATCACTGTACCCACATAATAAAGCTACAATTCATAGATACTGTACCCACAGTACACAGCTAGAGTACATAGTCACTGTACACACAGTACATAGCTAGAATACATTGTCACTGCACTCACAGTATACAGCTACAATTCATAGTCACTGAACCCACATTACACAACTAAAATACATAGTAACTCAACCCACAGTACAAAGCTAGAATACATAATCACTGTACCCACAGAATAAAACTACAATTCATAGATATTGTACCCACAGTACACACCTACAGTACATAGTCACTGTACACACAGTACACAACTAGAATACATAGTCACTGCACCCAGAGTACACAGCAAGAATACATAGTTACACAGTATACAGCTAAAATTCATAGTTACTGTACCCACAGTATACAGCTACAGTACATAGTCACTGTACACCCAGTACACAGCTATATAACATTTACACATTACCCCCAGTATACAGCTACAATTCATAGCCACTGTACACACTGTACACAGCTAGAATACATAGTCACTGTACCCACAGTACACAGATAGAATACATAATCACAGTAACCTGAGCACTCGGCTAGAATTCATAATCAATGTAACCAAAGTACACGGCTAGAATATATTGTCACTGGACGAAGAGAACACAGCTACAGTATATATTCATTGTACCCACAGTACATAGCTAGAATACATAGTCACTGTACACACAGTACACAGCTATAGAACATATTCACTCTACTAAAACTACACATCTAGAATACATAGTCACTATATCCAGAGTACACAGCTAAAATACATAGTCACTGTACCCACAGTTCACAGCTGTTGTACATTGTCACTGTACACACAGTACACAGCTAGAATACATAGGCACTGTACACACAGTACACAGCTATAGAACATATTCACTGTACCCACAGTTCACAGCTAGAATATATAGTCAATGTACCCAGAGTACACAGCTAAAATACATATTCACTGTACCCACAGTACACAACTAAAATACATAGTAACTACTACCAGACAACTAAATAACCTTCCCCTCAGTCCACATGATGTTACCAGACAACTAAGTAACCTTCCCCTCAGTCCACATGAAGAATAACTCAACCTACAGTACAAAGCTAGAATACATATTCACTGTACACACAGTACACAGCTAGAATACAGATTCATTATACCCACAGAAAAAGACTAGAATACATAGCCAGTGTACCAACAGTACACATGTAGAATACAAAATTACTGTACCCACAGTATTCAACAACAATTCATAGGTTCTGTATCCACATTACTCAGCTACAGTACATAGTCTCTGTACCCAGAGTACACAGCTATAATACTTAGTCACTGTACACACAGTACACAGCTATAGAACATATTCACTGTACCCACAGTACACATCTAGAATACATGGTCACTATATACAGAGTACACAGCTAACGTACATAGTCACTGAACACACAGTTCACCGCTGCTGTACATATTCACTGTACACACAGTACACAGCTAGAATACATAGGCATTGTACACACAGTACACAGCTATAGAACATATTCACTGTACCCACAGTACACAGCTAGAATATGTAGTCACTATACCCACAGTACACAACTAGAATACATAGTCACTGCACCCAGAGTACACACCAAGAATACATAGTTACTGTACCCACAGTATACAGCTACAGTACATAGTCACTGTACCCAGTTTACACAGCTATAATACTTAGTCACTGTACACACAGCACACAGCTATATAACATATTCACTGTACCCACAGTAAACAGCTATAACACATAGTCACTGTACCCAGAGTACACAGTAAGAATACATAGTTACTGTACCCACAGTACGCAGCTTCAGTACATAGTCACTGTAACCAGAGTACACAGCTAGAATATGTAGTCACTATACCCAAAGTACACAACTAGAATACATAGTCACTGCACCCAGAGTACACAGCAAGAATACATAGTTACTGTACCCACAGTACACAGCTACAGTACATAGTCACTGTAACCAGAGTACACAGCTAGAATACGTAGTCACTGTACCCACAGTATACAGCTACAATTTTTAGTCACTGTACCCACAGTACACAGCTACAGTACATAGTCACTGTACACCCAGTACACAGCTATAGAACATTTTCACATTACCCCCAGTATACAGCTACAATTCATAGTCACTGTACACACTGTACACAGCTAGAACACATAGTCACTGTACGCACATTACACAGCTACAGTACATAGTCCTGTACCCACAGTACACTGCTAGACTATATAGTCACTGTACCCACAGTACATAGCTAGAGTACATAGTCACTGTACACACAGTACACAGCTATAGAACATATTCACTGTACCCACAGTACACATCTAGCATACATCGTCACTATATCCAGAGTACACAGCTAAAATACATAGTCACTGTACCCACAGTTCACAGATAGAACACATAGGCACTGTACACACATTACACAGCTGTAGAACATATTCACTGTACCCACAGTTCACAGCTAGAATATATAGTCACTGTACCCACAGTACACGGATAGAATACATAGTCACTTTACCCGCAATAAACAGGTAGAATACATATTCACTGTACCCACAGTACACAGCTACAATTCATAGTCACTGCACCCACAGTAAAGAGTTAGTATTCGTAGTCACTGGTTTCCTCGCTTGCTCATGTTTCGTGGGTTATTCGCTTTCTCATGTTTTTCGTGGGTTCTTCGCTTTCTCGAGTTTCGTGGGTTCCTCGCTTTCTCGAGTTTCATGTGTTCGTCGCTTGATCATGTTTCGTGGGTTCTTCGATTTCTCATGTTTCGTGGGTTCCTCGCTTTCTCGTGTTTCGTGGGTTCCTTGCTTGATTATGTCTCGTGGGTTTTTGGCTTCCTTATGTCTAGTGGGTTTTTCGCTTGCTGATGTCGAATTAGTTCCTCGCTTCCTTGTGTTGCAGGAGTTCTTATATGTATTCTTTTCCGGTCTACTTTCTAAACATATTTTGATTAATCCAATGAGTTGATTTGATTTTAAAGTAATTGATTTAATATTATTGCTTTTGTTATTTGATATATTGTTATGATTCAATAATTTTGACTAAATCAAAAGTAATTCAATGAATATGTATGATAACATTTTTTTTTACAAATCGTGGGATGATATACTCTGAATAGCGTTAAAAATGTTGATATATAACGACAAGCTGAAATAGACAGCATAACACGAAGAGGGAATGTGTAAACGTTAGTATTATAGGTGCATGGACAGTGGATATACGAAATCAAATGGCACATTCATGGTATGAGTACACTGGAAGGAACTAGGAGCACCCCTTCGTAGTCAGGGGCAACACGTCAATCCAGGTCTTCGCAAGAACAATACAGCCAGGAAGCGAGACTCCGAAGTTGCTGTTTTTTTAATCATAGTATTTGTGTCTCTTATTTATGTCTCTTACATCCCATAGGAAGTCACTAGAGAAATATATCACAATCACAAAAGCTGGACAGGGTCTATCGTAGGCGTTGAGTATTTCATGCAAGGGAAACATCTGTTACATTGATTGATGTAAAGATGGTAGAAATTTTTTTTTAATAGATCCGGCTATTTCATAAACATGACCATCCCAATTATTTCTTCAGTTGTGCTCTATCAACGTGGCAGTATCACCAAGCCATTGGTTTCTTTGATCATGCATCATGTTAAAGGTGTTGTTTTGGAAATAAGTCTAAACATTATTTGTATTTGACTATTTCGTAATACATGGCCAATTAGAAACACAAATATTCCAATTTCGGTATTGCGAAAACAACTTTATTTCATGCTTGCCGTCATCTAGGGCAACTGCTGATATTTCAGAAGTTCCTTTGCGTTGAGAGTTAGTCGTGTACGCGCGCGTGCACACACACACGCACACACACACATGCGCGCGCGCACTCCACCCACAAACACACACAAACAGAGCTTGGTGTAACGCCATGTATTTTGTTTATAATTGTTAACGCCTTGAAGATCAGTCCAGTGAGCGCCGTTGAAGTTGTACGACACCCCTCTATCTGTGTCCGAGTAGAACTTTTACTTGTACGTGGAACCCACAGCAATATACACACGCAGCAGAAGTTATGTCCTTTAGAAGAAAAAAACAGTGTCAAACTGAACATTACTGAACTTGGGCTTATTACGTGGGTGGTGGCGAAACAAATACTGTAATACAAGACTCTAGACACAGAGGCCATTGTTATGTTTGTGTAGCTATAGCATAGACGTTGTGATTCTGCGGTTTCGTTGTTTGTTTATCATAGCTGCATCGCGTTTTTGTACTCCTTATGTATAATTGTATGCGGCAGTATAAACGAATTTACCTTAATTATCTAAAAAAAATTAAGTTGCTGCTAAGCCCCTTTTGAAATACGTGAGCAACTTTCCTTATATAATTACTAAGCGCAAATCGGCCATCGTGATACTAGTGCGTGATACTATTGAAGCGACCGCAAATTGATAAAAAACGAAACAACAAGAAGCGGATTGTCGGCGATATGAAGCCGTGTTCAAGTTAATGACCACGGCCGATATGTGCCAATACATCAACTAAATTTGAAGGCGGCAACTGCGGTGTAATTCTGCATGATCAAAGAGGTTGGGACAACGCTAGGTTTGTTTGCTGTGCAACGGATATAATAATTTGTTTTCGTGCACTGCACAATGGCTTTTTTCGCGTGGGCGCTAGAAGCATAAATTGGTCGATGACACAGTCATCCAGGTACCATGAACAGGCAGTTAGTGTGCTCAAATTTCGATGATTAGTTGCGTAATCACTCGTTTGATTCATGAGACTCGGTAAAGAAGAAACGATCATACCTTGTACCGTAACATGTCAAGAATTGTTGGAGAGAAGACTCGCCAGGGAAGATTTCTTGATGTCATTATTAGCTGAGGTACGATTTACTCTCGTCCATTTTGGATACTTGAGCAACACTGCAAATTATACCCTTACACCAAAATAGTGACCAGTTTAAATGTTAACATTTACCACAAAATATAAATATCATAACTGCCATTTTTCACGTCTATGCCTTTGCATTGGCCACGGACGCCGACCTGAGTTGCCGTGGCAAAGCAACATCGCATGTAGACCAATAGGGGAAATGAGGGTAAAGTGGGCCGCTCGACGAAAGTGGACCCCACCATGATAGCTATCCTGTGGTAAACAAACAGTAGTAGTGCTTAAATACGCGCAGGGGGCACTAACCAACGTCATACATGTCAATTAGGCGCGAAGCGAAAACCGTGAGTTACAAATGTGAGTTTTAGGTACTTTTTAGGTACTTTTTTGATACATTTGGTGTGTCTTACAAACGCCATATTAAAAAAACAATTTCCCGGTTATTTTCCCATAAATGGGGTACGCATGAGGAAATTATATATTTAGTTGAATAAGCATGTCCATTTTGAAGTGAATGTACGCGTTGAAACCAAAACTTTATCTGGCCAATACTCTTTGTAAGCAGCCAAGGTGGGCCCCGCTTTGCTGTGCACGTCATAGATAATGTATGAACATTAATTACATAGTTTCATAATGTGAATATGTATACGTAGCCATACTGTATAAATCACAAACAATTTATTAATTAATATGTGAAGCACATTAGTTTATTACACACCATAATTAGTAAATTATGCAGGTTCTTATGTTGTGCATAGATATACTAGGACAGTAGGAAGGGTGAAGGACGGGTGCAATGTGGTGGGTGTGGCCAGTGGGCTCATCGGGAGTGTGCAATGTGTGAGGGAGGGTGTTTATGTTCGAGATGTACGCCTATGACTGAGTGGCATGGGACATCTTTGTGAGTGGACCCATTTTGGCCTTCGATTTTTAATCAGTAAAAACATTTCTGTTTTAAAATACTTTAGACTTATAGTGTTTATTAAGATAGCATATCTTTAAATAGTTCCAGCTACCATAAATCTTTTAAATTATTTTATAATTTAAATACAACAAATTAAATATAAAAAGTGTCCAGTGCCACAATGGCCCTTCAGTAATGGCGCCACATTGCCAAATTTATGACAAAACACAACTGGGTATCCAATTATTTAGTTTGTAAGAGCTGTAATTTAGGTGTCTGGGAGATGCTTCGGAAATTGGTTTAACGATGATAAAATATGGACATTTGTGGAAATTTATTTTCATCGCAGTATCTATCAATCTCATTTAAATAATTATCTTATTTAAATAAAAACAGTTCAGTGCCACAGTATAATTTAGTCATGACGTCTAACCGTCAAATGCACATATCAAATAAGGCCGCAGTTATTAACTTGAACACGGCTTCAGATCGCCGACAACCCGTTTCTTGTTGTTATGTTACCCCTGTCGTGTGAATGTCCTCACACTAAAATGTCATTTCGTTTATGGTCTGATCAATGTATTCTCTTCTGCTGTAGACGACGCAATGATGCCATCTCACCCTGTCAGTATCATTATGTGGCTTTTAACTCTTTTATTCCAGCCACATCTCTTGATCATGGAGCCCGGGAGGAAAATGGTCTACGACCACTGCGGAAAACTTGTTGGCACAGCGGCTTGGGCTAATCACCCACTCAGTTGTTATTGAAATCGATTACAGAAGCCGAAACCATGAATACTCAACCACACCTCGATCTGAGCAAAGCAGGCTGTCCTGAAAGGGTGCGTATGAATCCCTTGGGTGAAAGCCGACAGGAAGCCCAAGGGAGGAAGAGTCTGCTACAGCTCAAGTCAAACATTAGAATTGGATGCTGGAATGTCAGGACACTGTAGCAGGCAGGAAAACTGGCACAGCTCGCCAAAGAAATGAGAAGATACAAGCTGAGCATCATTGGAGTCTGTAAAAGCAGATGGAACACCTTTGGGAAGGTTACAACTAGCTCTGGAGAAACTTACTTGTACTCTGGGAATGAGAGAGAAGAAGATGCGCACACACATGGAGTAGGGCTGCTCCTCTCAAAGGATGCAGCAAAAAGTCTCATCGAATGGGAACCAGTCTCGAAGAGAATCATCACAGCCAGGTTTACATCAAAAGGTCGGAACATCACCATTATACATTGCTATGCACCAACCAACTGTGCTGAATTTGAAGAGAAAGAGACCTTCTACCAACATCTACAAACAGTCACCCAAAAACTACCGAAGAGGGATATCCAAATTGTTATGGGGGATATGAATGCCAAGATTGGAAAGGATAATGACAATTGGAAAGGCACAATGGGGAAAGAAGGTCTGGGACAGATGAATGAGAACGGTCTCCTGTTTGCAGATTTCTGTACTCTCAATGAACTGATAATCGGTGGAACTCTCTTTCCACACAAGCCTACACACAAAGCCACATGGATATCCCCAGATCTAAAGACGGAAAACCAAATTGACCACATAACAATCACCAAGAAATGGAGGAGAGTGCTTCTAGACGTCAGAATGAAAAGAGGAGCTGACATTAACTCCGACCACCACCTCCTTGTGGGTGAATTTAGGATGAAGCTAGCAGCAAAGAAGAAGACGGATAACAAGGTACAAAGACGGTTTGAGATAAGAAAACTTCAAAATACTAAAATACGACAGGAACTGGGAATCACACTACGGAACAGGTTCCAAGCATTGGAAGAGGGAAAAACATTGATGAAAAGTGGGCAAGATGCAAGAATGCAATTACAGACACCTGTGAACAAGTCCTAGGCTGCTGGGAAGCTAGGAGGAAGGACTGGATTACAGACGACACCTGGGAAGCTATTGAGGCAAGGAGGGAGACTAAAATGAAACTCAACAAGGAAGCAGATGACACAAGAAAAAAAACTGCAGCAGGAATACCAGGAAAGAAACAAAACAGTTAAAACGAAAACAAAGAGGGACAAGAAAACATATGTCGAAAAACTAGCAAACGAGGCTGAGATCGCAGCTAGGCAAAACAACTCCAGAGAGTTATACAAGATCACCAGACAGCTAGCAGGGAAGAACAAGAGCACTAGTCGCCCCATCAGGGACAAACAGGGAAACTTTCTCACTAAGGAATCTTTACAGTTACAACGCTGGAAAGAATATTTCCAAGATATCTTGAATAGGCCTCCACCAGATTCAATCCCAGACATTGAGGAAACAAATGAAGACCTTAACATTAATTGTGGTAGGATATCCAAAGAGGAGATCAAGCGAGCCATCAAAAAGCTGAAGCTAGGCAAAGCACCTGGAATTGACAATATACTATTGATATTGGGGCCACCACAGACGTTTTATACAGCATGCTAAATGAGATCTGGGATAAAGAAGAAATACCAACTGAATGGAAGACAGGTATGCTAGTTACAATCCCCAAGAAAGGGAACCTCAGTGAATGTAAGAACTGGAGAGGGATCATGCTTCTATCAGTACCCAGTAAAATTCTCTGCCGTATCATCCTGGATAGGATACAAGAAACAGTTGACAAGAAGCTAAGAAAGGAACAAGCTGGCTTTAGAAAGGATAAATCCTGCACAGATCACATTGCTACACTGATGATTATCGTTGAACAATGCATTGAATGGTAGAGCTCCCTTTACATACACTTTGTGGACTTCGAAAAAGCATTTGATAGTATAGATAGGACAGTTCTATGGAAGTTCCTGAGGCATTATTGTTTACCCACAAAAGTTGTAACCCTAATAAAGAACATGTACGAAGGTTTCACTGGTCATGTCATCTCTAATGGACAAGTTTCAGAAGGCTTCCAGATTGGAACTGGAGTACGACAGGGCTGCTTGCTATCTCCACTGCTCTTTCTGATAGCCATAGACTGGACAATGAAAAGATCCACAGAACACCATCGTACTGGGATCCAGTGGAACTTGTCACAACTAGAAGACTTGGATTTTGCAGATGATCTAGCAATACTCTCAGAAACCCATAAACATATGCAACAAAAAACAGAAATACTTCAAGAAAAAAGCAGCTAACTGGGTCTTAAGATCAATGTGGGAAAGACAAAGGTGATGAAAGTCAACAGCAGATCCTCCGAACCCATCTCACTAGAAAGTGGTACTGTTGAGGAAGTACAAGACTTCATCTACCTCGGGAGCAACATCAGTACAAATGGTGGAGCTGACAAAGATGTGGAGCTACGCATTAATAAAGTTCGCCATGCCTTCAGAACCCTACGCCCTGTATGGCTCTCTTCCCAACTATCCATAAACACTAAGATCCGCATTTTCAACACCAACGTTAAACCAGTTCTTCTCTATGGCTGTGAAACGTGGAAAACTACTCAGTCTCTCAACAACAAACTCCAAGTCTTCATCAACAGTCGCCTCTGATACATCCTTAAGGTATGGTGGCCTAACAAAATATCAAATAAAGAGCTCTGGAAGAAAACCAAACAGGAAGAAATAAGCACTACAATCAAGAGGAGAAAATGGAGCTGGATTGGCCACACACTCAGAAAAGATCCAACAAATACAACCAAACAAGCACTGGACTATAACCCACAAAGAAAGAGAAGAAAAGGAAGGCCAAAAATCAACTGGAGACGCTCCACACTACAAGATCTTGAAAAAGTGGGGGTCACCTGGCAAGAGGCCACAGCTACAGCCTAGAAGAGAGTGAGGTGGAGAAACATGGTTGACGCCCTATGCTCCTGAAGGGGCCAAGAGGATTAAGTAAGTAAGTAAGTAACTATTTTATTCATAGGCGGAATGAATTATGCGAGCTGAAGACACGGACGACGACACCGTCTTCGATGAAACTGACAACGATGGCCTGCTCAGTGGCAACACTGACGGAATCGATGACGATGTATTGGAACGGCTCGAACGTGTCTAGCAGTATCGCGCCTTCAAGGAGGAGTGATCTGTGGCATAGACGACTAGAGCATATTGTTTCCAACGTTTTATTATTTTATTTTATTAATGGGTTAACTTGTGCAGCAACGTAATATGTACGTTAAATAAACAATAAAGAATTTGCATCAGCATTAACAATTAATTGTTTAAGTATTTTACTTCCCGAAAAAGGGTAATTTTAAAGTACATTTTATTTGAAATACTCCTTAAAAGTATTTTTATTAAAAATACTTTTTTATATTTTATTTGAGATATTTGTTTCGATTATTTCAACTGTCCCTGCCGACCCCACTGTCCAACTTTTTCGGGTCTAGTATCGACGCACGAATTGTGAGAAACGCAACGATGGGTATTGGATGCGGGAAAAATGCCATATTTAATAGAGTACGCAGTTCTTGAGAACAGTCAGACTCTATTGGACAAGAAATCGATATTCTAAGAAATGCAAATGTTCCACTCTGCATTAGTGTATACCTCGCTTACACGGCGCTAACGCATCACCATCGCATTATATACGACAGGAAGTTGCGTTTACACAACGTTGTTAGCGATCGCGATTACGATATTGATCGCGATCCCACTCATTCTGGTCTTGACTGATTCGTCATATTTCAGCTCTGTGCTTATCCTGTACAAAAGCAAATCCAGCACTTAGTATCGACAGCTTTATAAAATAAAGTGATGTAAGCAACGTCGTCGTTATAATTTGTTCTCACGCACTCAAGGAACGTGATCGTGATCTCAAGTCATTTACACGGCATACCTCGATCGGGAAACTCGCTCGATCGCAATAGCGATCATCCTCCGACGTAGGATCGCGATCGCGAACGCAACGGAAGTGTCTACACGGCAAAAAATATCGCGATCGCGATCCGCCTTCAGTACGGTGCGCAGAAGCCTAGACCCCCGCTCCCCAACGTACGCACAACGTACGCTGTCACTGTTACCCCTGTCGTTGCGTACATCATTAGTTCATGACCCCTTCATCACGCACGCACGCACACACACTGTTAAACGTGATATGTTTCCACACAGAATGCACAGAAGAAGGAGACTCACAAACAGCGGATTGTGGGCGATATGAAGCCGTTTTCAAATTAATGATCACGGCCGTACTGGATATGCAAAGCTCTTCCTTTCAAAGTGTTTACACTATTGTTGCGATAACATAATGTTAACAACGTGTATGGTTTGTGGCTTTGGCGAAGATTAAATTAATAAACTACCTGTTACTTCGGCATACGTCAGTTGGGTTTGACTGCGGTAACTTCGCTTTATTCTCCATGATTAAACGCTGACAACGCTGGGTTTGTTTTCTGTGGGACAGACAACCTTTTGTATGGCCGTGTAGCGGCGCACTGGCTTTACCGCATGCTCGCTGGTAGGTATTTCCGTTGCGTATGTAATTAAAATACATAACAAGCAGGGCCTGTATTTTAGAGAATGGGAGTATTGTGGGAGCGGTGGTGAAACGTCAGAAAGCCGGACTTTCATTCGAGAGAACCCGGGTTCGAATCTTCTTGCTGCCGTTTCGAAGCTTTGGCAAATTCGTTCATCCCACGTTGTCACAGTTCAATCAACTGTATGAATGAGTATTTGGCTACAAACTGAGGTGAATATGTGAAAGAATAGTCTTTGCACAGTAACTACACCGTGGCTGAAAGTTTCTCATTGAAGTCGAAATGGTGTTGGAATGAACAGGTATGCCATGGTGTATAGTGTAAAGTGTTTTGAACAGTATCAAAACTGGATTCCACGCTGGGGTGGCTATTGTATGCTTGTTTTGAAGTTCCAGTAGAAGTTTCCAGGACAAATTAGCAATTTATTCATAGATTGTAGATGAAATACTATATAATATTCTAGATTAGCAAAATGTGGAATTTGTCATATATTTGGGTAAGTTACAATATTTAAAAACATTCTTGTCAATGTAAAAAAATAGCCACAACATGCGAAATTATTTCAAGAAAATCCCCAAATAAATAAATTACATACATATAAGTATGATAGTGTCACTGATAAATTTAAGGGACATTTTGGTTAACATTAACTAATTAAGTCTGCTAAACCACTGTGAATGAATTAAGTAAAAACTGAATAACACCCTAAAGTTGCAGTGTATTTTTGACACAAACCCTTCACCAACCGTAATTCCAAACCTTGTATAGTTGCGTACATGTAAGTTCATACGCCAAATTGCAAGTAAAAACTGAATAACACCCTAAAGTTGCAGTGTATTTTTGACACAAACCCTTCACCAACCGTAATTCCAAACCTTGTATAGTTGCGTACATGTAAGTTCATAGGCCAAATTGCAACGTCGTAAGTGTTGTAGTTTACACGTGTTTACGATCATTTTGATTGTCCCGTTATCCGGCTGAGTCACAAGATCGGTATCACAGGCTGTTTCCTTTATAGGTTCAACGGCCCAAAAAAAACTACACTAGCACTAATATTTACTGGTGTAACGACGTGATTTAGTTGTGTAGACATACTACTGATGTGTACTGGAATCACTGTAACCAGACGATATGTTCCGTTTTCGCGGCGAACGAATACAGCCGGTTCGAATATTGTAGCACTCGAGGTCATTGCTATGTAAACGTCTTTATCGTTACTAAGAAATCAAGGGGATTTCCAAAAGGTCTTTTTTAAACGATGGATTTGCGAAATATGACGTTAATTTATTGTGATTATTTATGGTGTCGATGTTCAGTTCAATATTTCGTAGCATGAAAAAAAATAAAAAAATAAACTCACACGATAGCCACACAGCCACCATAAGAACGTACGATCAACATAGATGGGGAGATTAATGCATAAAGCAAACTTTATGTAGTCAGCTATAAGCTGTCCGCACTATTCAAACATCCAGCCTTCAGAAAATAAATTAACTAACAAGCTGTCAACTAGCCATATAACTAACTAACTACCTAACCAACACTACTTAATTGTGATGTACGAAATGTGTGTCTCAACAACTAGATACACCTAGTCTGATTCACAGTTGTGGTATATAAAGTGCGCGTGACAACAGTTGAAACAACTCATTTAAAATTAAATATTTTAGTGAGAGTATTCACATATGATAACATCAATCAAAATGTAGGAATCTCAAGAAGAAAGAACCAACTGGAAAGAAATGAAGAAAGCTGTAATCAATAGAGTTCGTTGGAGAAGTATCGTTTCTGCCCTACGTTCTATTTTGAGCGAAGAGAATTAAGTAAGTAAGCAAGTGACCACGAGAAGGTCTGCACATACGAGAATAAAGCCAACTCCTCCCGAATTGAATAGATCCATTACGCAACTTTTTGACTAGTAACCACAACAACAAGTTAACAGCAAACATGTCCGCTGAAGAAGTGTGAAGCTGTCAGACATTCCGTCGTATCCATATAAACTATTTCTGTCGATTGCTGAGCGGTTTCGGAAAAGGCAGAACGTTAATTATATTTTATAGTCTCTCAGGGAATCTGGTGTCCGAATTGCCCGCCCCCGTGCACAAACCGGGTTCGTCCGCATCTAGAGTATGCGAGCTCCGCATGGGATTCATATACACATCAAAACATCAAAGAAATCTAAAAAGTACAACGATGAGCAGCGAGATTTGCAAAGAAGAACAAAAACAATCGGGAAAGCAGTGTCTCTGTGAAGATGAAGGGTCTAAAGTTGGAGTTCTTGGAGCTTCGGACAGAGATTAGCAGCTTCGTGGTGTTTTACAAATCATTACATGGACAGACAGCTCTTCCTTTACCAGATTATCTTGTTCGGGAAAATACAAATTCAAGTCGCCTTAGTCGCCTTATTTACAGCAGTTAATTGTGCCTGTTGAAATGGCAGTTAAGAACATATAGACGCGGAGTTCGAGGAGTTGAGTGATGATTTTTTAAAGTTAAAACTTTATCTAAAAAAAGTGCTCGTTCGAACCCCCCCCCCCCACCGAGGACATCATTGCGTCATACAAACCTCTACAGGGGAGGCTCTACTGAAACGAGAGGCCGACCGTAGCGAATATGGCAATGAGTCCAACGTCAATATGTTATCAGCATAATTGCTATAATCACGGACGAGTCCACAAGAAAAGGCGCTCTTGTGTGTGTGTGTGTGCGCGCGCGCGTGCGTGCGTGCGTGCGTGTTTAGCGTAGTTATATAATGGCAACGCCACATCCATTCGGCCATGAACGACACGACAAGCATCGTCGCGTCATTTGAAAGACGCCTTTGCGATTGTTGTGTAAATGTCGACAATCGTATAGACTGGTGTCAGTTTTATGAAATGTATGGTGTGCGGTGTGGTGCAGTGGTGTGGTGTGTGGTGTGTGTGGGTGCTGTGGGTGTGTGGTGTGGTGTGGTGTGGTGTGGTGTGGTGTGTGTAATGCAGTGCGTTGCGGTGTGGTGTAGGGTAATGTGGCGCGTTGTGTGTGTGCGTGTGCCTGTGCATGTGCGTTTGCGTGAAGGGCGGGTTTCGCGTCTTTAAAAAAGGGCTCTCGATACGCCAATGACTTCTCTTGAGAGCCCGGCGGTCTAACCGATACACTACAGCTACCTCGTTGCGTTTCTCACAATTCGTGCGTCGCACAATTCTGCTCAAACTCGTTACAGGACTCGGTAATACGCTGTCCAAAGCGTCGGCAGGGATGGTTAAAATACTGGAAAACAATATTTAAAATAAAAATACCTCAAATATTTTAACTCAAATTTGTATAAAGAATATTTCAAATAAAAATATATTTTAAAATAACCTTTTCTGGAAATGAAATACTTTTACATTTAGAGAGTGGTCCATGCAGATAATGCTGATGCAACTTTCTAGTGTTTATTTAACGTACATATTACGTTGCTGCACAAGTTAACCCTTTAATAAAATAAAACATAAAATGCATTTTATATTTGTTATTTGTGAACATACAAGGCCAGGATTAAGTATTTGTGGAAACGGTAAAGGTCAAGTTCGGTATCCTGTCCTTGAGACTGCTCAAAGCGTTTTAATCTTCACTCCCTGGCAGACTTGTTCATTCCAACTTCAACGTTACTTCTCAGAGAAGCATTCAGCGACGCCAGAATTACTGCGCGAAGACTATGTGTTCACATTTCCACCAGGTACTCAATAAAACAACTGATTGAACTATGGCAATATGGAGTGAACGAAATTGCCAAAGTTTCGAAACGTCAGCAAGAGAATTCGAATTCGGGTTCTAGACGCACCACCACTCCGCCCACGCACATAATGCAGACGAAATTTCGACAAATTTAATCTCAAATAAATTCTCAATAAAAAAAAGGTTTGTCAAAGTAAATTACAAAAAAATGTTTAAATAAACATTTTAATATATATTTTATTTGCGAAATACAATGTAAAATACAATTTGAAGTGTGTGCAAGCTATCATACAATGAAATATACCAACGACCGATACACACATTGCATCTGATTTATTCAAGAATGCACGTGCATGACAGACAAGCAATCAGCGAAGTGTAACCGTTAGAAAACAATACATATCGTTCGAATGTAGGCTGACAGTGTTAGTTTCACAGCAGTAGCAATTCGAAATAAATCCATAAGAAATTCAGTTGCATATGTACGAACTAAACACTAAGTTGACAAATATGTTCAACGCGTGCATGCGTCATACATTCTAACGTCTCTACGTAAGCATTTGGAGAAGTGTGTGCAATTTATCATACAATGCAATATACCAACGATCGATACATGCATGTGATTTATTCAAGAATGCACGTGCATGATAGACTTTCAATCAGCAACGTGTAACCGTTAGAAAAAAATACGTGTCGCTTGAACGAAGGCTGACGGTGTTAGTATCACTGCATTGGAAATTCAACATGAATTCATAAGAAATTCAGTTGCATATATACGAACTAAACACGAGCGTAATCGAGTAAACTATGTGATGTAGTCGTCCGTGCCACAGATCACTACTCCTTGGATGTGTCATGCTTCAGGAGACGTTATTCAGTTCGGGTAATTCGATCCGCCTAGTGAAAAAGGTGCACAACATCGGAGTTAAAACCAATTCATTTCATTAGGTGCAAATTAAGGGTCATTCAAAGTGTCATTCATTAATCAGAAAAAATTAATCGTTAGCTAAATTACTTAACTTCCAAAATATAAGTTAATTTAATTAATTTAAACTAATCCAAGACTAATTTAAACAAATCCAAGATTAATGTAACTAAACAAATTAATCAAGTTGTCCCATCACGTATCGCATAAAAAACCTTAACCTACACATGTCATGTGAGGACTTATGAAAAACTGCTCGTGTTGACGGGATAGCAAATACTTGTACATGCAGTGTAAGGACAACACTGCGTGCACTTGCTGTAACATTCGAATTTTACTCATTGTTTTCTGTGGCGTATCAAGGGTGTCGCTATGGGTCAAAGGGAGAGAGCAGGTGGGCTCAGATGGTGATAAGGGGTGGGGCAAAGGGGGACAAGCTTAGTCATCCATTAGTTTACCATGTTAGCATGTAGCGACGTAACGGAACAATGGGGAAGCAATAAAATATTATTAAACCAAAGCGGGTCAAGGCCGAATGACACCCCCACTAAGTACACCACTGGTTGTTTTTCAGGTCTGACTTTTCTACTAAACAATCCATTATTCATATTCGTAAACTCACCAAGGCCAAGTTTTCCTTCTCTTCCCCGTTGGACGAAATATCCGAACCGGCGGTGTCAATGTCATCACTGAGTGAACGGCGCTTTATATTGGGGAGAGCTGGAAATGAAAATAATACGTTGTACACCGAGAACACTAAACTGTGCAAATTACACGTTTTGAACCAACACCTCTGCCTGTTAGAATACGGTACATGTAATAGTAGTACTTATTTTAGGACAGAACACTTACTTATTAAATAGTATTAATAATATAATATTAAACATCTGATATTTTTTTTATCGTACGATAATGCGAGGTTGTATAAACTTTGTTTTATATTTGAACATATTGTCCGTTCAAATGTGGTTAATGAACTACAGTTTGAATACATAATATATTATAATTGCACACTGAATGAACATCGACCTTGCCGTTCATACCATGCCATGTGAACATGATACATAAGTCAAAACATTCAAATTGAATGCATAGCGATCAAATTATATTAACACATTTTGTTACATTATAGCGGTCACTTCGTTAGAATTGATGTAGTTCATAGTACATTACTATCATAATTTTTACCATTATATATATATATATATATATATATATATATATATATATATATATATATATATATATATATATATATATATATATATATATATATATCAATGGACACTACCATTGCATCGTCTACGTGTTTCGTCACTCCTCAGATACTAAACAGTTTCAGCTATAAATGTTCCGTTATACGTATCCCTTGTTTCGTAACGTATAAGTACTGGTCTCAGCTGAATGTGTACGTCACAAGCTATTTATATGTTTCGCGCCGATATTCACATACGTAAATACTGACAACTTGGCCGACATGAGTGAATACGCTGCTAATAAGTTTTTAGACGGTATTTCAAAGAAGACATGATGACGCTTTACATGGTGTGTAATCTACATATCTACGAACAGCTATAACTTAACAGGACTCAGAAAAAAACCAGTAACTACTATGTTTTTTAGTCATTAAGGAACGAGTTGACACACCAGTAGGTGGAAAATCACTCATGCATGGCATGTCACAGGCCGAAAAATAATCGTCATGGGTTTGTGCGTACTTACGTGGTAATTCGAGTTCCCTGGGCTGAGCATCGCTCGCAGCACGTTTCCCCTACAAGGAGACATTTGGCATATTATTGCGGCCTAATTCGGTTCGGTGTTTGGTTCCGGGACAAGGTTCTAGATTCCCCACTCTCGCCTCCTACTCTCTTTTTGGTGATGCTGGTTTTGTGGAGGGAGACTGCTGCGGCCGAGAAAGTGGCGGCTCAGGAGTGAGGTGTAGGATTGGATGGTGCAAGGAGTTCCCGTGGGTTAAGACGCCTCCTCATAATATTATTATGTCTGGCATTATATGGGCTTACTATAATATATATATATATATATATATATATATATATATATATATATATATATATATATATATATATATATATTACTTGGGGAAGACGCCCTTTAGACGCCCAGACGCCCCCGGGGGCATCTTGCCCCGACGTGACTTGAACAATTTATACAGGTAATAACATTGTGGAAAATGTTTTTACTTTCATTAAAGTGACGTGTTTTTAGATATACGATCCATTGTTTTAAATAAATGGTAGGTGGCAATCCGGACAATACTGTATTACTTAACAAAAGCTAAGCAAAAGTCATGTTTTGCAACTGCAATCACCAATTTTATGCCAGTGGCTTCCTCTAAACGTAAGAGATTCTTATCAAATCTCGGTTGGCCATAGCGAGAGTGTTAACTGCCAGATAACGTCACGAGAACCTGTTGGCACGAATTATGTTTTATAGCTGGTAGCACTTTCTTTTTTCGAAAATTTATATAGTTGAAATACATTTTAACTTAACAGTGCTACTCACAATCTCATTTAATTATGTTAACTAGCAAAAATGCTTATCCTCCGGACTTGATAATTTGTAGTCCGTGTTTACCAAATGTCAGAATGCACAACATGATCCCACCAATAGCCATCTATTCCTTGGCACTTGTTGCCGCCAGATCGCGACTGGCAGCTATAATAACGTCTAACGACGCCTTGCCCGTGTATGTAACATTGGACTATCGAAGAAAATAATTTG
>BSQZ01000072.1:2972500-3032500 GCA_033239005.1 Lamellibrachia satsuma | reverse complement strand
AGCCATGTACAATACTGCCAGTTAAATGAATCTTGGTAAAACCATTTTTGCTTTTAACCACATACAAATAACCACATACAAATAAATTAATGCTACCCCTCCTCAGCTGGCTAATTACTGGCTAATTTCAAAAGTAGCTATAACATGATTAGTTTGGGACTAGTCTGATTGCTCCTCCAAAAAGTAGCCGTAACGGGAAAATAAAGTAGTCGTAACGGGAAGTAACCGCAAAGGGAAGATTCCATTTTCCCTACCCTACTAATATAATCTCGTGTCGAGCATCAACAGAAAGCTAGACTTTCATGTATTAAGTATGATCAATCGTATGTAATTCTACTCTAATTTATATATATATACTACATACCCTTTTCCCAATCAGAAACTGAGCCTGGGCAACCGACGCGACGACAACCAACAGAAGAACGACAGTAAACTTCATCTTGCTTCCGATTCTGAAGAGACGAGTGGCGTTGTGGGCGCCGAGTCCTTTTTGACCCTGCACTGCAGCGCATGCGTACTGCGTGATCCTACACAAGTTGCTTCCAAATGGGGGTGTTAGTCTATACATTTTAAACTAGTTGTCCAACCTGCTGCTGCATCAACAATACTTCTGTCTTCCAACTGGCTTATTCCGCTGTTGTTGCTAGAAATGTTGGTTATAGTTACTTTTCCCTGATAGCGCAGAAGGTTGATTTAAAACTAAATGGCCCACCTACCCTGCTGTATCGTGGCAAGTCAAGGCAGAAAAGGGGAATGGCTTTTCAGCAGCAGGTTGAAAGACACTTAACAGTACGTTAGGCAGACCAGTTGAACGAAATCATTGTTGGTTTTATCATTATTGCTATAATCACGGACGCGTCCACTGGAAAGGGCTCTCTTGTGTGCGTGCGTGCGTGCGTGCGTGCGTGCGTGCGTGCGTGCGTGCGTGCGTGCGTGCGTGCGTGCGTGCGTGCGTGCGTGCGTGCGTGCGTGCGTGCGTGCGTGCGTGCGTGTGTGTAAAGTTATATAATATATATGGCAACTACCCCCCTCCGAGGACATCACTGCGCCATACAAGCCTCTACTGGGGACTAGGGCTTCAAGAAGCCTACCGTAGCAACAATGACTATTAGTCCCACACCGATATGTTCCCCACCGGGAGCGTGCGAATATCTGCATGCGTAATTAGATTGGATATGTCTCTGATCCGGGGCAAGTACGAAAACCACCACATTCATCTTTGTCATTTCCGAAGTCACGGTTACAGAGTGCACGATCCTTCTCCATCGAAAATGTATATCTAACAGTAACGTTTGTACGAATCTGGCCAATGTCAACGAGCATGACTGACGCATGGAGTGACGTGTCACAGCGCACCTGTTCGATAGTCACCGACCGTGACTCAACATGGAGCGCCGTTTCTCGACTACTCTTCTGTCCTCGCCTTAGCTTAATCCCTAGTCAGTCCGAATTTACGTTTTAGTTCATTTGAAGAACATTTCGTGAGATTAAGATTGTTTCTATGACCAACGTGTTTTTTTATGTGGACACCCTGAACAAACTTAGTTCAAAAATGTGTACATATTACAGGTCTGAAACCAGTTAGTTAATTTGCTAGTTATGCAGTTATGATCGTGGGAATCCGCTACTATGATGGAGCTGCTATTGTGATATATGAAAGGCACATGTGCATTTCAACTACGCGATGGCAACGCCAGATCCATTCGGCCATGAACGACACGACACGCATCGTCACGTCATTTGAAAGACGCCATTGCGATTGTAGTGTAAATGTCGACAATTGTATAGACTGGTGTCAGTTTTATAAAAGGTAATGCCTGACAGTATTTAAAAGGTACACACAGTAGATTTAATAAAGAACAATTACTTCGCATTTGCCACCGAATATAGAAAAACAAATGTTTGTCATATAATAAAAATACCTACCTGCTCCAAGTTGGCCATAAGGTTATTAGTGGTGGAATTTGCATCATCATAAGACGATTTTATTTCATAACAGCTGGACTATTATAAAGGGTTTTCTTCAGAGCAATAAGTACAAATCACGTGTGTGTGTGTGTGTGTGTGTGTGTGTGTGTGTGTGTGTGTGTGTGTGTGTGTGTGTGTGTGTGTGTGTGTGTGTGTGTGTGTGTATATATATATATATATATATATATATATATATATATATATATATATATATATATATATATATATATATATATATTAAGATTGCGTATCGGTCAAAGTGGTTCATGATGTTAGAATATACAATGTGTTCGAGAATTTTGCAACATATCGATGTTAGGGAGATGGGACGATAATTTGAAGCAAGGGACCAGTCTCCCTTCTTGAAGATGGGAGTGAGTGGGAATTCCCCTGTGACGAGTGATTGTTGAAAGATTAGACTGAGAGCTGGAGCCAATTCGTTGACGGTATGTTGGAGTATTCTGGCGGGAACCTCGTCGGGTCCTGTCATATATATATATATATATATATATATATATATATATATATATATATATATATATATATAACTATATATAGCAATTATTGCCATTCAGTGGAAGTTTCCACTTACTCGAAGATGCCATTTTTTTAAATGTGTTACGCGCATTAATACCCAAGGTTGCCTATGTCGAGTGAGTTCCTCGTTTCCTATTGGTCGAGTGGGTTCCTCGCTTGCATATGTCAAGTGGGTCACTCGCTTGTGCATGTATTCAGGGTTCCTGGCTTGTACATGTAGAGTGGGTTCCTTGCTTTGTCATGTCTGGAGGGTTCGTCACTTGCTCATGCCGAGTGGGTTCCTCGCTTCCTTTTGTCAAGTGGGTGCCTGCTTGCTTAAATCCAGTGGGTTCTTCACTTGCCTATGTCAAGTGGGATCCTATCTTCCTTATGCCAAGTGTGTTCTACTCTTGTTTATATCGAGAGGGTTCCTCACTTGCTTTTATCGAGTGTGTTCCTCGCTTGTTTATGTCTAGTGGGATCCTCGCCTGTTGATGTCGAGAGAATTCTTCGCGTGCTTATATCGAGTGGGTTCCTAGCTTGTTTATGTCAAGTGGAATCTTCGCTTTCTTATGTTGTATGAGTTGAGTTAATACCATTTCAGTGGCTATTGTTCCTCGTCAGTGCGTCGAGGTGAATCAATGACTTTGTATCAGCGGGGATAGATTTTCCCGCGCTGTACTGTCCAGATGGGCGATATTTCCAGCAAGTAGCACAGTGTCCGAAATAAATACACGTTTTTCACGTGTTTGGCGGTAGAATCTGCTAGTTCCTTCACTGAAGTGAAGGTTCAGTTATTCCTCTGCGCATTAATAAAAAATTGTTTCGGAGCTCGTAATACGCACGTATATCGATCAGACTAACACAAGTATAAACCACCCATAGAAGGGATCGTCTCAACAGACTAGGTGTATGTGTGTAACTCGATCCGTATACAACCAAGGTTCAGTTGTATCTTTCATTAGTAGCCAAATTAAGAAAGGAACTAGTTGTCAAAGAGTCCGTAGGACTATGTGCTTTTACCTAGATGTGATACTGACTGGCAGTGTATGTAACTATGTCCGTAGGAAACAAAGGTCCATTCGTACTGTGTATTTTTATTAGTAGCTGGCTGTTGGAATGTCGTTACATTAACTATGCCGATGTTAGCGTATTGATTCTCACCATACCTTTAACTGTACCCTTATCTGTAATTCTCACCATACTTCTAACTCTACCCTTATCTGTAATTCTCACCATAACTTTAACTGTTCCTTTAACTGTAATTCTCATCATTACATTAGTTGTACCCTTAACTGTAATTGTAACCATACCCCTCCCTAACTTTGCTCTTAACTGTAATTCTCACCATTCCCTTAAGTGTACCCTTAACTGTAATTATTATCATACCCTTACCTTTACCTCTAATTCTTACAATACGCCTAACTGTATCCTTACCTGTAGTTCTCACCATACCCACAACTATGCCCTTTAATAACTGAAATTTTCACCATACCCATAACAGCATTTCTCAACAAACCCCGTAAATGTAATTCTGACCATACCTTTAACTGTAACCTTCATTGTAATTTTCATCATACCCCTAACTGTACCCCTAAATTTAATTCTCACCATATCCTTAATTGTACCTTTAACTGTAATTCTCACCACACCCCTAACCGAACTCTTAAATGTAATTCTCATCATACACCTTACTGTACCCTTACCTGCAATTCTCACCACATTTTTTACTGTACCTTTAACGTAATTCTCACCATACATCTAACTGTACGCTTACCTGCAATGCACACCATACCCTTATATGTACCCAAAACGGTATTTCTCGCCATATCCTTAAGTGTAATTCTATCAATACCCTTAACAAATTATCACTATTCTTCTGAATGTACTTTAAGTGAAATTCTCACCATGCCCTTAACTGTACCCTTAACTGTATGTTCTACACCTAACTGTATCCTTATCTGTAATTATCACCATACCCTTAACTGTAATTATCACCATGCCCTAACTATACCCTACTATGACCTAGATGTGATACTGACTGGAAGGGTATGTAAATCTATCCGTTTGAAAGGTCCAGTCGTACTGTGTATTTTTTAGTAGCTTGCTGTTGCATTGTCGTCATAGTGTATTGTAGCAGGTGACTAAGAAGGAGCGAACACGTGAATGTAAGAACATATGTTTATATTTTAATTAAGCAAGTGTGGAATGTCAATTATTAAGAAATCGAAGCATCTTTCGTCAGGGTCATTAATTTTACTTTATATTTTACTTAAAATTACACAGCAGCGCCGTTTATCACTCTCCCAGTACACTACTAGAATACACATACATTGCACTTTCACGACACTGCTATAGTACACAGCAAGAATACACATTCGCTACACCTCCAGTATACAACTAGTTGCTACACCTACATTACACAGTTAGGATACATAGTCACTGCACCCCAATACACTGTTAAAATACATAGTCATTAAACCCCCATTACACAGTTATAATACATATTCATTGCACCCTCAGTATACAGTTAGGAGATATAGTCACTACAACTTCAGTATACAGCTGGAATACAAAATAGTCACTGTATCCCATTTACACGTCTACGTCGTGCTCGGCGAGTGCAGTCTTCCGTTACGGCGTGCTTGGCGAGTGCACTCTTGCGTTATGGCGTGCTCGACGAGTGCTGTCTTGCGTATGGCGTGCTCGACGAGTGCTGTCTTGCGTATGGCGTGCTCGACGAGTGCTGTCTTGCGTATGGCGTGCTCTGCGTGTGCTGTCTTGCGTATGGCGTGCTCGACGAGTGCTGTCTTGCGTATGGCGTGCTCGACGAGTGCAGTCTTGCGTTACGGCGTGCTCGGCGAGTGCTGTAATGCGTGCGTAGGGCTCGGCGAGTAGTCATGCATACCTTATTGCGTTGTGTCCACGAACGTATTTTAATACGGCCTCAACAACGGCCAAAAAATGGCGTGAATGCAATCTCGGGTGGAGGCGGCGGAAGTTGAATCATGTTGTCGGGAGTGGCAGCTGACAGTGTGGCTGTCAACGGCAAGATAATAGCGGTTAGCGAAGTTGGACGGTGGCGGAAATTACAAGTTAATTTGTGAATACTGATGCGATGTTCATACAAAACACCCCAATATCAATCATTCAAATCACATGATATCCCTCATAAAATTTATGTCATAGGCATCTCGACAATTCGCACATTAAAATGGTTTATATAGAAAATGCATCTGCTACAAGATTTTTAACAGAACACCACTTCTTTAGATCCCTATATTATTCGAAGGTGTGAAAGTAAAATGTTTACCTGGTTCTATATGCTGTCATCGACGCAAAACAACAACCTCGACTGTATCTAAAATTATTCGTTCTTCACCACAATTAGGTTCTTAACAATTATAAACAGTATCAGTAGACAACTTGTTTTTTAAAGACACCAAACATGAAAACATTTCGATGATCTGTTAATCAGTTGGAAATAAATAAATATCCTATCCCTTGATTACGCACCGGTCGCTATTCGGCGCCAATAGCACAGCTCTTACTCACCAAAATTTCAATCGTTAGGCGACTAAAGTAAACAAGATAATTCTATACAACCTCATACAGTGTGCGACACACTGTACACTGCTAGAATACACATATACGGCACTCCCAGTACACTGCTATAATAAATAGTAGCTCTACCCCCAGTACATAGCTACACTACATAGTCACTTTGACTACACCCTGAGTACACAGCTAGAATACAAAATAGTCATTGTATCCCCAGTACACAACTAGAATACATGGTTACTAAACTCCCAGTACACAGCTAGTATACACATACACTGCTCTCCCAGTAAACTGTTATAATACATAGTCAGTGCACCTCCACTACACACATGTTGGAATATATAATCACTACACCCATCGTACACAACTAGAGTACATAGTCACTGTACTCACAGTACACATATAGAACACATATTCACTGTACCCGCAGTACACGGCTAGCATAGCACCTTAATCCCTTAACAACATTAAGGTGTGATGCAACCGATCCGTAAACCTAAATTTATTTTCGTATGTAAAACAGTTTTTTTGTCACATCATATGATATTTGACCTAATTAATGTTGTTAAGGGGTTAATGTGCGGTTGCATCAATATGCAATCTTTCCGCAACTTAACCCTAACTTTAGTTTCGTATGTAAAACAGTTTTCTCTGCTTCCTGTATCAATCGGCTTGGCTTTTTTACATCTATATCTTTGTGTATGTGATAGCAGGTAGATGTCATCTACAAAATCTAGGTCATCCAATTGTTTAGTGAATGTTCACAGGATGCCATTTTGGCCGTGCATAACAGTTTCTCTCATTATTCAGTATATATCATCATGATAAAATTAATGGAATAGAATGCAGCTAGACGTAATGCAAAAGCAAGTTATTGTAACTGCCAGTATTAGGTCGCAATTAAGATTAAGATAAAATAAAGGAGGCCATCGAGTTTGTTTTGCGCATGCGCTCCTCTAAATAGGTGAACGCGGACGGCGGGAAGTTTTTTCCTATCAACGTTCCGGGCTATTAACATAAATGGGCGGAGATTTTACAAAGATGACTGTGACGGATCATCACGTGATGTGCATTCCGCCGACGGTTACGCGTCATCACGTGAAGCGCATTCCATTCGAAGATCGTTTGGTGTTTAGTTGTATTCATTGAACTGTTCATATGTGTGAATCATATGTTATTTTGCAACAATTTATATTCAGTGCACACATGCCACATGTCACTGGTATGTGCATATATAAAATTATATAATTTCACATTACGCACGCGCGCACGCACGCACGCACGCACACACACAACATTGTAGCTTCAGTTTCCTAATTTTTATTGTAAACTTCTGACGAACATACAAACACGAACGCTTGTATATAGGCCTAGCTATGCATGTAACATATCATTATTACAATTATGTAGAGAACATACGAACACACGTGCAATGTAGCAGACGATTATTATTTATAGTTCTAACCTAGCCCATATTCTTCTATTTAGGTCACTCGCGCTATCGCTCATCCAGCAGCGTCCAGTAAACTCCGCCAACACACGTGCAAAGTAGCCGACGATTATTATTATTTATAGTTCTAGCCCATAATAGTCTTCCGTTTAGGTCGCTCGCGCTGTCGCTCAACCCAGCATCATCGAGTAATCTCCGCCCATTTATGTTAATAGCCCGGAACGTTGATAGGAAAAAAATACGCCGGCGGGAAGGCGAGTTTCGTTTTGTGTATGTCTGTACGTGTTTGTATTCGACGCTGTTATGTCACGTAAGCACCCCTCACATATTGATGAATTACTCTGTAATCATTCTGTTCATCCTGTGATTATGTGGCATTTACCCAAAACAGTGACTCCGTTCGTCACAGTTTTGTCACTTTCACTGAAACCACACACATGACCATCGGCGTCACCATGGGCATGGCCTGGGCATGTGCCTGATGTTTACCTTTCCGCGGAAAGAAAATATTAATACGGCATAAAAGTTGCAAAGACCAAAGTCTACTGTAAAGGTTTATCTTTTACATCCATTAATAATTTTGACTTAAAAGGTTTATTTATGGACACAAATATACACAGTATATTCTACCCTCAAAGTCAAACAATTATTTAAAGGCATACAAAAGCCAGGCAATATTTAAAATAAAAAAGTCAAATAAGATAACTGGCTTGTCATGCTCTACCAGCATATTACAATTACTGCATATTTCAAACTGCTTTAACTCGGAACTATGAAGCACTAGAACAACCAAATGTAGGCACCAAATGTTGATAAAGAATGCAAGTCGGTGGTTCAATAATCTGATTTTAATAAATTCTGCAGGTACTGCTGTTGGCATTATAATATGGTCCTGCAAAACTTCTGTAGTGGATTCCAATTCTAGGGCAAGTCTGACTTTCTCCAACAATTTTCGTACGGTAATTTAGTTGTGTAGGCCTAAATGAGCAAACACTATATTAAATTGTTCCCTATAGATTGTTTTTGCTAAGGCTTCATTCTCCAAGGTCCTAGCATGTTAGCCTAAGGCCATGGGGTACCCATTTACCAAGGTGTACCATGAGGAGGTTATGCTAGAGTGTGTCTATGGAGAGGCTATGTACCAGCAGGAGCGGATTGCGCACCCATGTCTCTTCGCCCCTGTGAAGGAGCTAGCAGGTGGCTGAAAGCGAGAACGAGAAGCGCATGCACTAAAAACTACCGTGGAGCGGTAGACTAATGGTTAGAGCACTCGACAATTAATCGAGAGGACATTGTTTCGATTCCACCTCTGTCGTTTCGAAGCTTTGGCAGGTTCCTTCATTCCAATTTGTATGTATCGTTCAGAAACACTAAAAGCCAAAGGTCCCTTCTACCTAGTGTCTATGCCAGGGGAAGTAAAAGATCCCATGCAGGGACAGAAACAATTTGTGGGCTCACTAACTCTAGAGAAGGACAACTTTTAAACAAACCACTGTTTGGATTTAAATGTCATAAGCTATACTCAGCAAACTACAGCACTAAACCATCACACATAACTGCGTCCACATCACACTCCATGTGTAATATAATATTTAAGTATATAATAATTATAACATTTCCCAGGATTCCAGGGTGTACCACGAGGAGATTATGCTAGACAGCTCGAGTTTTGTCATTGTAACGTTCGGGGTGAGGCTGCCATCGATACTGGTCCTTTGGTGTTTTTGTTTTCTTCCATCACTGGAATGTTTTATTTGGCATTAAACATAAACATTTTACTTGATACAATTCACATAATTTGTGTGTGAATGCAATATGGCAGGGGTTTCAGTCCTCGTGTTTGGCACATTGGCAATGAGTGTTGCATTCACTCCGTGTTTCCCCAGTTGGTACATGGAATTGTGCATGTGAATATATGTTGATTTCAACGTGGTTGAAAGCTTCCCAGTATATTTTATTTTATAATGCACATGTCTGCACTTGGAGAGGGGATTAAATTTGTTACAAGGACAAGATAAATTAAAAAGTTGAGTGAGTTTATATAAAAGGGGAATTCCGATATATACACTTCTTATATAAATGCTATTCCTTATTAGTAATTATTCTTATTTAACATTATTTGCAAATTTTTATATATAATATGAAAGCTCTCATAAAATTTCACGGTATCACTATTTGTTTTAAACAATTCCGTCATGTTTATTTTGCAGCGAATAATTAAGAAGAAAAATACTCTAGACTTTCAGACCAAATATTAATGAAATTGTTTTTTCTTGTAGTGTCAAAAATATTGATTGATCAGTTGACTGAGTTGATATAAAAGGGGAATTCCGATATATACACTTCTTATATAAATGCTATTTCTTAGTAGTAATTATTCTTATTTAACATTATTTGCAAATTTTTATATGCAATATGAAACATTTCACGGTATTACTGTTTGTTTTAAACAATTCCGTCATGTTTATTTTGCAGCCTGCGTGGCTTAGGTCTGTAGCATCTTGATCCACATTGTTTTCAATGTCTGCCACAACTCGAAGTGTAGGATGCTTCGGAAAACCATTAGAGAGAAATTACGATCTACATCGGACTGCCACTACTACGAGAACTTGCGATGGCCTTGGGACAGTCACTCCACCCACAGTTCAAAGCTAGATTACATAGTCACTGTACCCACAGTACACAGCTAGAATACAAAGTTATTGCACCCACAATACACAGCAAGATCGCATAGTCACTGTACCCACAGTATACAGTTAAACTTCATAATCACTGTACCCACCGTACACAATTAAAATACATAATCACTCAACCCACAGAACAGAGCTAGAATGCATAATCACTGTACACACAGTACACAGTTAGAATACTTAGTCACTGTACGCACAGTACACAGCGAAAGTACATTGTCCTGTACCTACAGTACACAGCTAGAATACATAGTTACTGTACCCACAATACACAGCTACAGTACACAGTCACTGTACACACATTGCACAGGTACAATATATATTCACTGTACGCACAATACACAGCTACAATTCATAGTCACTGATTCCACAGTACACACCTCGAATACATAGTAACTGTGCCAAAAAGTACACAGCTAGAATACGTAATCACTGTAAGCACAGTACATCAGTAGAACACATAGTCACTGTCCCCACAGAACACACCTTTAATATATATTCACTGTATGCACAGTACATAGCCACTGTTCCTACATTACAATGCTAGAATGCATAGTCACTATACTCAAAGTACGGAGTACACAGCTACAATTCGTAGTCACTGTATCCACAGTAGAGAGCTAGAATACATAGTCACTGTACCAACAGTACACAGCTAGAATACTTAGTAACTGTACCCACAGTATGCAGCTACAATACATATTTACTGTACCCAGAGTACACAACTAGAATACATAGTCACTGTACCCACAGTACATAGGTAGAATACACAGTCTCTATGCCCCCAGTACATGCCTAAAATACATAGTCACTGTACCCTCAGTACACAGCTAGAATACATAATCACAGCAACCACAGTACAAGACTAGAATACATAATCAATGTAACCACAGTACACAGATATAATATATTGTCACTGGACCCAGAGTACACATCTTCACTACTGAGTCACTGTACCCGCAGTACACATATAAAATACATAGTTACTCTACCCACAATACACAGCTACAGTACATAGTCACGGTTCCAACAGTACACATCTAGAAATCATAGTCACTGTATCGAGAGTACATAACTAAAGTACATATTCACTGTACCCACAGTACACAGCTACAGTATCTAGTCAATGTACACACAGTACACAGCTACAATATTTAGACACTGTATCCAGAGTACACTGCTATAATACTTAGTCTCTGTTCCCAAAGAACACAGCTGCAATTCATAGTCACTATACCCACATTACTCAGCTAGCATACATAGTCACTGTATAAATATATAAATATAAATTCACTGAACCCACAGTACACAGTTAGAATACTTAGTACAGTTAGAATAGTACACAACTACAGTGCATAGTCGCTGTACCCACAGTACGCAGCTAGAATACGTAGTCACTGGACCCACAGTACACAGCTACAGTTCATAGTCATTGTACCCACAGTACAAAACTAAAATACATAGTCACTCAAACAACAGTACAGAGCGTCAATGTATATATAATCACTGTACACACAGTACACAGCTAGAATGCATAGTCACTGTACGCACAGTACGCAGCTGCAGTACATAGTCCTGTACCCACAGTACACGGCTAGAATATAGTCACTGTACCCACAGTACACAGCTAGAATACATAATCACAGTAACCACAGTACACGGCTAGAATACATAATGTAACTACAGTACACGGCTAGAATACATTGTCAATGGACCCAGAGTACACAGCTACAGTATATATTCACTGTACCCACAGTGCATAGCTAGAATACATAGTTACTGTACCCACAGTAAACAGCTACAATACATAGTCACTGTACCCACAGTACACCTCTAGAATTCATAGTCACTGTACCCACAGTACTCGGCTAGAATATAGAGGCACTGGTCGCCTGGACTGCTGCCCTGCATTGTTGTTGTTCATCAACAACACACGACCATCATATCCAAGCCGCCTATGTGTAGAGCTTCAGCTAACAGCTTCCAGTTACTCCAACCTGCCATCGTGGCTTTCACCCCGTCGCCATAGGACTTCCCCCAACATCTTCGCTCGCGCTCTTGTTTAAGTGCCTAGACTGTCGCGCATCAGTAACAACACCCTCTGGACCAGGACGACTTTTTTCCAGTGGAGCACTTCGTGCGACAACTGGAAGTCTAGCTGGTTGCCCCGCAGTGGAGAGAAGTTGCCTTCCACTCTTAGTTCTAGTGTCACCGTTGATCAAGGTAAGTTGACTCTTCCGCCTGCACCAAGGCTGCTGCTGCCCGACACTGACTATTTACCCATAGTTGGGGATTGGAATGGTGACTGTCGGGACGTATCCACTCGCCGGTGGGCCCTGCACACGACACCTCTGGGGCTCCAATCTGCTCCGAGATCTCTAGTACATTTGCCTGGGGCCGCAGGGTACCCAGTATCCGCAGTGTACCACGGGGAGGTTGTGCTAGAGTCTTGTCGATGGAGAAGCTATGTACCAGCAGGGGAGACTTACGCACTCGGCTCCCTTTTCACTCCAAGGAGCTATCTGGCGGCTGTAGCTGAAAGCGAGAGTATGAAGCAAGAGCTACACACTACACTACAGCACTAGGCGCATCACAAAGACCTGTGTTGATACACCACACCACACCCGATAGAAGAAACCAATCGACCTAAGCAAGCGAAGGCCCCACGAGACATGACCAAATGAAGAAACCAATTCCACATAAGCAAGCGAGGAACCCATTCGATATAAGCCAGCGTTGAACTCATTCGAAATGTGCAAACCTCAAAGAACCCACGGAAAACGACACTCGTCTCTTCAGAATTGGAAACAAGATGAAATGTATTATAGTTCTTCTGTTGGTTGTCCTCGCGTCGGTCGCCGAAGCTCAGACAGGAAGCAATTATCCATCATTGAATTGTTTAAACACTTTATGCTTGATACAATTTTAATCAATTCGTCGTCTGGTATATTAGATTACAGTTCAAGAACTTGAGATTAGCATTACAGGAATATCGTGAAAACAACGATACACGTTTTCCAGTCTAAGGCGTCTATTATTGGGGCACGGTTGAACGCCTTGTTTAGTTGTCGAACCGCACTAGCGTGAAAACATAAATAATACGTATTATTAGAATATGCACAAAAACAATTAGCTAACTTGAATTTAATGCAGTGGTAAAATATTAGTCTTGTGCCAAGTCTCGTATAAATGGAAACATTGATGTCTGGTTCGGCGTCAATTGTATATTGGGTTCACTATGCTGCTCTATTTCGTTGCATCCAATTATACGTTAGCGTGGGTTGGTATGAAAGGAATTTCTCTTACTCACAAAACGCTTTTGAAATACGCGAGCTACTATTCATATATCATTACTAACCAGAAATCAGACACGCGTGATGCTAACTAAACGACTCCAAATGAATACCAGTCGAGAAGCGGTTATTTGCGCTTTGGGCTACTTATCAGCAGCCAAACACTGGCAAGTACATGGAGGCCATATTAGAATATGTCGGAGAGTTAATCGACCGCAGGGGTGAACTCAGTATTATAAAGGGTCGTAAAGTAAGGGCTCTTATCCGCGGATTCATCGGAGGTGAGTGTTTATGGTATCCACTGTAAGCGGGTACATTAGTCTCATCAGCTCCCTAATGAAAACATACCATGGAATTACATAGTATGCCATGGAATTACATGGTATACCATGGTGTTTCGTTATTTCACACTGTATTACATAGTAAACCGTGGAACCATGGCAGTACATGGTAAACTGTGGTAGACCATGGTTTTTCATATATTTTGCACGGTAAATGTATGGTATACCATGGTTTACCTGTTTCAAAGCACCAAGGTATTTTACAATTTGCCTGTTTCAAAACATCATAGGTTACCGTGGTTTACCTGTTTCAAAACACCATGATATTTACCATGGAATACGATGGTATATATTTCCATATGGGCTCAAAAAGTACAGTCGATACATGGACAGTATTACCATAGGTTTTAGTTCTCTGAACATACATATTCACTGTACCCACAATAGACATGTAGAATACAAAGTCACTGTACCCACAGTACACAACTACAATTCATAGTCACTGTACCCACATTACTCAGCTAGCACATATAGTCATTTTACCCACAGTGCACAGCTAGAATATAAAGACACTGTACCACAGTACACGGCTAGAATATATAGTGACAGTACCCACAGTACACAGCAAAAGTTCATAGTCACTGTAACCACAGTACACAGCTAGAATACATAGTCACTGAACGCACAGTACACAGCTAGAATACATTGTCACTGTACCCAAAGAACACCGCTAGAATACATTGTCACTGTACCCAGAGTACACAGCTACAGTATATAATCACTGCACCCACTGTGCATAGCTTGAATACTTAGTTACTGTACCCACGGTACACAGCTAGAATACATAGTCACTGACAAACACAGTACACAGCTAGAATACATTGTCACTGTACCCACAGAACACGGCTAGAATACATTGTCACTGTACCCAGAGTACACAGCTACAGTATATAATCACTGTACCCACAGTGCATAACTTGAGTACTTAGAAACTGTACCTACGGTACACAGCTACAACACATAGTCACTGTTCCCACAGTACTCATCTAGCATATATAGTCAAAATATCCAGAGTACACAGGTAAAGTACATAGTCACTGTATCCAGAGTTGTGGGGCGCGATAAACATACCAGTTAGAAGGCCGGACTCTCAATCGAGAGAACCCGGTTTCAAATCCCACTGCGGTCGCTTCGACCCTTTGGCAAGTTTGATCACCCCACGTTGCCACAGTTTACTCAGCTGTATAAATGAGTACCTGGCAATACAGACGGTGGATATGTGAACGAATAGCCTTCGCACAGCAATTGCAGCGTGGCTGAATACTTCCCAAAGAAGTTGAGATGGCCTTGGAATGAACAGGTCTGCCAGGGGGTAAAGTGTAAAGCACTTTGACCAGTCCTATGGACCAGATACTGCGTTATATAAGAACGAAACTTTTTAAACAGCTACAGTACATAGTCACTGTACAAACAGTACACAGCTAGAATACATAGACACTGTATACAGAGTACAAAACTATAATTCATAGTCCCTGTACCCACATTAATCAGCTAGCATACATTGTCACTGCACCCATAGTGCACAGCTAGAATATAATGTCACTGTACCATAGTACACGGCTAGAATACATAGTAACAGTACCCACAGTGCACAGCTACAGTACATAGTCACTGTACACACAGAACACAGCTTGAATACATAGTCAGTGTACCCATAATACACAGTTAGAATACACAGTCACTATACCCACAGTACACGGTACACATGTACAATTTATAGTCACTATATCCACAATACACACCTAGAGTACATTATCACTGTACCCCCAGTACACAACTACAATACGTAATCATTGTATCCAAGGTACAGAGCTAGAATACATAGTCACTGTACTCACAGTACACAACTAGAATATTTAGGCACTATACCCACACTGAACAACAAGAATACATATTCACGGTATCCACAATAGATATGTAGAATACAAAGTCACTGTATCCACAATAGATATGTAGAATACAAAGTCACTGTACCCACAGTGCACAACTACAATTCATAGTCACTGTACCCACATTACTCAGCTAGCTTATATAGTCACTTTACCCACAGTGCACAGCTAGAATATATAGTGACAGTACCCACAGAATAACAGCTAAAGTTCATAGTTACTGTAACCACAGTACACAGCTAGAATACATAGTCACTGAACACACAGTACACAGCTAGAATACATTGTCACTGTACCCACAGAACACGGCTTTAATATATATTCACTGTATGCACAGAACACAGCTATAGTACATAGCCTCTGTACCTACAGTACACTGATAGAATACATAGTCATTATACCCACAACACGCAGTACACAGCCACAATTCGCAGTCACTGTATCCAAGGTACAGAGCTAGAATACACAGTCACTGTACTCACAGTTCACTACTAGAATATTTAGTCACTATACCCACACTGAACAACTAGAATACATATTCACGGTACCCACAATAGACATGTAGAATACAAAGTCACTGTACCCTCAGTACACAACTACAATTCATAGTCACTGTACCCACATTACTCAGCTAGCATATATAGTCACTTTACCCACAGTGCACACCTAGAATATAAAGACACTGTACCACAGTACACGGATAGAATATATAGTGACAGTACCCACAGTACAGTACAAAGTCACTGTAACCACAGTACACAGCTAGAATACATAGTCACTGAACACACAGTACACAGCTAGAATACAATGTCACTGTACCCACAGAACACGGCTAGAATACATTGTCACTGGACCCAGAGTACACAGCTACAGTATATAATCATTGCACCAACTGTGCAAAGCTTGAATACTTAGTTACTGTACCCACGGTACACAGCTAGAATACATAGTAACTGTTCCCACAGTACTCATCTAGAATACATAGTCAAAGTATCAAGAGTACACAGCTAAAGTACATAGTCACTGTATCCACAGTAGTGGGGCGCGATAGCATACCGGTTAGAAGGCCGGACTCTCAATCGTGAGAACCCGGTTTCAAATCCCACTGCGGTCGCTTCGACCCTTTGGCAAGTTTGATCACCCCACGTTGCCACAGTTTACTCAGCTGTATAAATGAGTACCTGGCAATAGAGACAGTGGATATGTGAACGAATAGCCTTCGTGCAGCAATTGCAGCGTGGCTGAATACTTCCCAAAGAAGTTGAGATGGCCTTGGAATGAACAGGTCTGCCAGGGGGTGAAGTGTAAAGCGCTTTGACCAGTCCTATGGACCGGATACTGCATTATATAAGAACGAAACTTTTTAAACAGCTACAGTACATAGTCACTGTACAAACAGTACACAGCTAGAATACATAGACACTGTATACAGAGTACAAAACTACAATTCATAGTCCCTGTACCCACATTAATCAGCTAGCATACATTGTTACTGCACCCATAGTGCACAGCTAGAATATAATGTCACTGTACCACAGTACACGGCTAGAATACATAGTGACAGTACCCACATCACACATCTACAGTACATAGTCACTGTACACACAGAACACAGCTTGAATACATAGTCATTGTACCCATAGTACACAGTTAGAATACATAGTCACTATACCCACAGTACACGGTACACATGTACAATTTATAGTCACTATATCCACAATACACACCTAGAGTACATTATCACTGTACCCCCAGTACACAACTACAATACGTAATCATTGTACGCACTGAACACAACTAGAATACATAGTCACTGTACCCACAGAACACAGCTTTAATATATATTCACTGTATGCACAGAACACAGCTATAGTACATAGCCTCTGTACCTACAGTACACTGATAGAATACATTGTCACTATACCCACAACATGCAGTACACAGCTACAATTCGCAGTCACTGTATCCAAAGTACAGAGCTAGAATACATAGTCACTGTACTCACAGTACACAACTAGAATATTTAGTCACTATACCCACACTGAACAACTAGAATACATATTCACGGTACCAACAATAGATATATAGAACAAAAAGTCACTGTGCCCACAGTACACAACTACAATTCATAGTCACTGTACCCACATTACTCAGCTAGTATATATAGTCACTTTACCCACAGTGCACAACTAGAATATAAAGACACTGTACCACAGTACACGGCTAGAATATATAGTGACAGTACCCACAGTACACAGCTACAATTCATAGTCACTGTAACCACAGTACACAGCTAGAATATATAGTCACTGAACCCACAGTACACAGCTAGAATACAATGTCACTGTACCCACAGAACACAGCTACAATACATTGTCACTGGACCCAGAGTACACAGCTACAGTATATAATCATTGCACCAATTGTGCATAGCTTGAATACTTAGTTACTGTACCCACGGTACACAGCTACAATATATAGTCACTATTCTCACAGTACTCATCTAGAATACATAGTCAAAGTATCAAGAGTACACAGCTAAAGTACATAGTCACTGTATCCAGAGTAGTGGGGCACGATAAACATACCGGTTAGAAGGCCGGACTCTCAATCGAGAGAACCCGGTTTCAAATCCCACTGCGGTCGCTTCGACCCTTTGGCAAGTTTGATCACCCCACCACTTTGCCACAGTTTACTCAGCTGTATAAATGAGTACCTGGCAATACAGACAGCGGATATATGAACGAATAGCCTTCATGCAGCAATTGCAGCATAGCTGAATACTTCCCAAAGAAGTTGACATGGCCTTGGAATGAACAGGTCTGCCAGGGGGTGAAGTGTAAAGCGCTTTGACCAGTCCTATGGACCGGATACTGCACTATGTAAGAACAAAACTTTTTAAACAGCTACAGTACATAGTCACTGTAAAAACAGTACACAGCTAGAATACATAGACACTCTATACAGCGTACAAAACTACAATTCATAATCCCTGTTCCCACATTAATCAGCTAGCATACATTGTCACTGCACACATAGTGCACAGCTAGAATATAATGTCACTGTACCACAGTACACGGCTAGAATACATAGTGACAGTACCCACAGTACACAGCTACAGTACTTAGTCACTGTACACACAGAACACAGCTTGAATACATAGTCACTGCACCCATAGTGCACAGCTAGAATATAATGTCACTGTGCCACAGTACACTGCTAGAATACATAGTGACAGTACCCACAGTACACAGCTACACTACATAGTCACTGTACACACAGAACACAGCTTGAATACATAGTCACTGTACCCATAGTACACAGTTAGAATACATAGTCACTATACCCACAGTACACGGTACACATGTACAATTTATAGTCACTGTACCCCCAGTACACAACTACAATACATAATCATTGTATGCACTGAACACAATTAGAATACATAGTCAATGTACCCACAGAACACAGCTGTAATATATATTCACTGTATCCCCAGAACACAGCTATAGTACATAGCCTCTGTACCTACAGTACACTGATAGAATACATAGTCATTATACCCACAACACGCAGTACACAGCCACAATTCGTAGTCACTGTATCCAAGGTACAGAGCTAGAATACATAGTCACTGTACCCACAGTACACAACTAGAATATTTAGTCACTATACCCACAGTGCACAACTAGAATACGTATTCACTGTACACACAGTACACATCTTTAGAATATATTCCCAGTACCCAACGTACACAGGTAGAAGGCACAATCACTGCACACACAGTACACAGCTATAATACATAGTCACTGTACACACAGTACAAAGCTACAGTATATAGTCCGTTACCCACAGTACACAGCTACAATACATAGCCACTATTCCTAAAATACACTGTTAGAATACATAGTCACTATTCCAAAAGTACAAAAAAAAAGAAAAAAGTACACAGCTACAATTCGAAATCACTGCATCCACAGTACAGAGCTAGAATACATAGTCACTTTCCCCAGAGTACACAGCTAGAATACTTAGTCACTATACCCACAGTACACAACAAGAATGCATAGTCACTGTACCTACCGTACATAGGTAGAATACATAGTCGCTGTACCCACATTACATAGCTAGAATATATAATCAATGTAACTACAGTACATGGATAGAATACATTGTCACTGGACGCATCGTACACATCTTCAGTATATAGACACTGTACCCACAGTACACAGCTAGAATACATATTTACTGTACCCACAATACACAGCTACAGTACACAGTTACTGTAAAAACAGAACACATCTAGAATACATAGTCAATGTATCCAGAGTACACAGCTAAAGTACATTGTGAATGTACCCACAGAACACAGCTAGAATGCCTAGTCACAGTAACCACAGTACACAGCTAGTATACATAGTCACTGTAGCCACAGTACACAACTAGAATAAATAGTCACTGTACCCATAGTATACAGCTATAATTTATAGTCACTGTACCCACAGTACACAACTAAAATTGTATTGTATCGACAGTACACAGCTACTTTACATAGTCACTGTACCCACAGTACACAACTAGAATAAATAGTCACTGTACCCATAGTATACAGCTATAATTTATAGTCACTGTACCCACAGTACACAACTAAAATTGTATTGTATCGACAGTACACAGCTACTTTACATAGTCACTGTACCCACAGTACACAACTAGAATAAATAGTCACTGTACCCATAGTATACAGCTATAATTTATAGTCACTGTACCCACAGTACACAACTAAAATACATAGCCACTCAACGCACATTACACAGCTAGAATGTATAATCACTGTACTCACAGTACAAAGCTAGAATACATATTCAATATACGCACAGCACACAGCTACAGTACATTGTTCTCCTTTGTACACGGCTAGAATACATAGTCACTATACCCGCAGTACACAGCTAGAATACGTAATCACAGTAACAACAGTACATGGCTAGAATACATAATCAATGTATCAAGAGTACACGGCTAGAATACATTGTCACTGGACCCAGAGTACACAGCAACAGTATATAGTCAGTGTACCCACAGTGTATAGCTAGAATACATAGTTACTGTACCAACAGTACACAGCTACAATACATAGACACTCTACCCACAGTACACATATAAAATACATAGTCACTGTAACCAGAGTACACAGCTAAAATACATAGTCACTGTACCTACAGTACACAGCTACAGTACATAGTCACTGTACACACATTACACAGGTAGAATACATAGTCACTGTAACCAGAGTACAAAGCTATAATTCTTAGTCACTGTACACACTGTACACAGCTTTAGAACATATTCACTGTACCCACAGTACACTGCTAGAATACATATTCACTGTACCCAGAGTACGCAACTAGAATACATAGTCAATGTACCCACACAACATAGCTAGAATATATAGTCACTGTACCACTGTATCCAGAGTACACAGCTAGAATACATAGTCACTGTATCCAGAGTACACAGCTGTAAAACAAAGTCACTATACCCACAGTTCAGAGTAACGAGCTAAAATTTATAGTGACTTTTTTCACAAACCTAGAATATATAGTAAATGTGCCCACAGTACACAGCTTGAATATATAATCACAGTACGCACAGTACACAAGTAGAATGTATAGTCACTGTACCCACAGAACACAGCTTAAATATATATATTCACTGTATGCACAGTACGCTGATACAGTACATAGCCACCGTTCCTACAGTACACTGCTAGAATACATAGTCACTATACCCTCAGAACATAGTACACAGCTAAAGATTCGTAGTCACTGTATCCAGCAGTACTGTACACTTTGTACTATATACTGTAGCTGTGTACTCTTGGACCAGTGACAATGTATTCTAGCTGTGTACTCTGGATACATTGATTATGTATTCTAGCCATGTACTGTTGTTACTGTGATTACGTATTCTAGCTGTGTACTGTGGTTACAGTGACTATGTATTCTAGTCGTGTACAAAGGATACAGGACTATGTACTGTAGCTGTGTAATGTGCGTACAGTGACTATGTATTCTAGTGGTGTACAGTGTATACTGGGGGTAATGTGAAAATGTTCTATAGTTGTGTACTGTGTGTACAGTGACTATGTACTGTAGGTGTGTACTGTGGGTACACTGACTATGAATTGTAGCTGTATTCTGTGGGTACAGTGACTTCGTATTCTAGCTGTGTACGCTGGATACAGTGACTATGTACTGTAGTTGTCTACTGTGGGTACTGTAACTATGTATTCTTGCTCTGTAGTCAGGGTACAATGACTATGTGTTATAGCTGTTTACTGTGTCTACAGTGAATATGTTCTATAGCTCTGTACTGTGTGTACAGTGACTATGTATTATAACTGTGTAATCTGGATACAGTGACTATGTACTCTAGCTGTGTACTGTGGGTACAGTAACTATGTATTCTTGCTTTGTACTGTGGGTGCAGTGATTATGTGTTATAGCTGTGTACTGTGGGTACAGTGACTATGTACTGTAGCTGTGTACTGTAGGTACTCTCACTATGTATTATAGCCGTGTACTGTGGTACAGTGATTTTATATTCTAGCTGTGCACTATGGGTGAAGTGACTTTGTATGCTAGCAGAGTAATGTGGGTAAAGTGTATGTGTACTGTATACTGTGGGTATAGTGACTATGTATTGTAGCTGTGTACTCTGGATACAGTGACTATGTATTCTAGCTGTGTATTATGGGTACAGTAACTATGTATTGTAGCTGTGTACTGTGGGTACAGTAACTATGTATTCTAGCTATGCACTGTGGGTACACTGACTATATACTGTAGCTGTGTACTCTGGTTCCAGTGACAATGTATTCTAGCAGTGTACTCTTGATACATTGATTATGTATTGTAGCCGTGTACTGTTGTTACTGTGATTACGTATTCTAGCTGTGTTCTGTGGGTACAGTGACTATGAAATGTAGCTGTATACTGTGGGTACAGTGACTTTATATTCTAGCTGTGCACTGTGGGTACAGTAACTATGTATGCTAGCTGAGTAATGTGGGTACAGTGACTATGAATTGCAGCAGTGTACTTTAGGTGCAGTGATTTTGCATTCTAGCTGTGTATAGTGGGTTCCGTGATTGTGTAGTCTACCTGTGTTCTGTGGGTTCATTGACTATGTACTTTAGTTGCGTATTCTGGATACCGTGAATATGTATTCTAGATGTGTACTGTTGGTACAGTGACTATGTATTGTAGCAGTGAATTATGGGTACACTGACTATGTATTCTAGCTGTGTACTGTTGGTACAGTGACTATGTATTCTAGCTGTGTAATGTGAATACAGTGGCTATGTATTCTACATGTGTACTGTGGGTACAGTGACAATGTATTGTAGGAGTGTACTGTGTTTACAGTAAATATGTATTCTAGCTATGCACTGTGAGTACACTGACTATATACTGTAGCTACAATTCATAGTAACTGTACACACTGAACACCGCTAGAATACATAATCACTGTACGCACATTACACAGCTACAGTATATAGTCCTGTACCCACAGTACACAGCTAGAATATATAGTCACTGTACCCACAGTACACAGCTAGAATACATACTCACTGTACCCAGAGTACACAGCTAGAATACATAATCACTGTACCCACAGTACACGGCTAGAATACATAGTCACTGTACCCACAGTACACAACTAGAATACATAGTCACTGTACCCACAGTACACAGCTAGAATACATAGTCACTGTACCCACAGTACACAGCTACAATACATAGTCACTGTACCCACAGTACACAGCTAGAATACATAGTCACTGTACCCACAGTACACAGCTAGAATACATAGTCACTGTACCCACAGTACACAGCTAGAATACATAGTCACTGTACCCACAGTACACAGCTAGAATACATAGTCACTGTACCCACAGTACACAGCTAGAATACATAGTCACTGTACCCACAGTACACAGCTAGAATACATAGTCACTGTACCCACAGTACACAGCTAGAATACATAGTCACTGTACCCACAGTACACAGCTAGAATACATAGTCACTGTACCCACAGTACACAACTAGAATACATAGTCACTGTACCCACAGTACACAGCTAGAATACATAGTCACTGTACACACAGTACACAGCTAGAATACATAGTCACTGTACCCACAGTACACAGCTAGAATACATAATCACTGTAACCACAGTACACAGCTAGAATACATAGTCACTGTACCCAGAGTACACAGCTAGAATACATAGTCACTGTACCCACAGTACACAGCTAGAATACATAGTCACTGTACCCACAGTACACAGCTAGAATACATAGTTACTGTACCCACAGTACACAGCTAGAATACATAGTCACTGTACCCACAGTACACAGCTAGAATACATAGTCACTGTACCCACAGTACACAGCTACAATACATAGTCACTGTACCCACAGTACACAGCTAGAATACATAGTCACTGTACCCACAGTACACAGCTAGAATACATAGTCACTGTACCCACAGTACACAGCTATAATACATAGTCACTGTACCCACAGTACACAGCTAGAATACATAGTCACTGTACCCACAGTACACAGCTAGAATACATAGTCACTGTACCCACAGTACACAGCTAGAATACATAGTCACTGTACCCACAGTACACAGCTAGAATACATAGTCACTGTACCCACAGTACACAGCTAGAATACATAGTCACTGTACCCACAGTACACAGCTAGAATACATAGTCACTATACCCACAGTATGCAGCTAGAATATATATTTACTGTACCAAGAGTATACAACTAGAATACATAGTCATTTTACCCACATAACTCAGCTAGAATGCATAGTCACTGTACCCACAGTACACAGCTAGAATACATAGTCACTGTACCCACAGTACACAGCTAGAATACATAGTCACTGTACCCACAGTACACAGCTAGAATACATAGTCACTGTACCCACAGTACACAGCTACAATACATAGTCACTGTACCCACAGTACACAACTAAAATACATAGTCACTGTACCCACAGTACACAGCTAGAATACATAGTCACTGTATCCAGAGTACACAGCTATAATACATAGTCACTGTACCCACAGTACACAGCTAGAATACATAGTCACTGTACCCACAGTACACAGCTAGAATATATAGTCACTGTACCCAGAGTACACAGCTAGAATACATAGTCACTGTACCCACAGTACACAGCTAGAATACATAGTCACTGTACCCACAGTACACAGCTAGAATACATAGTCACTGTACCCACAGTACACAGCTAGAATACATAGTCACTGTACCCACAGTACACAGCTAGAATACATAGTCACTGTACCCACAGTACACAGCTAGAATACATAGTCACTGTACCCACAGTACACAGCTAGAATACATAGTCACTGTACCCACAGAGCACAGCTAGAATATATGTATTTTAGCGGTGTACTCTGGGTACAGTGACTATATATTCTAGCTATGTACTGTGGGTACAGGACTATGTACTGTAGCTGTGTAATGTGCGTACAGTGACTATGTATTCTAGCTGTGTACAGTGTGTAAACTAACTATGAATTGTAGCTGTATACTGGGGGTTATGTGAAAATGTTCTATAGCTGTGTACTGTGTGTACAGTGAGTACACAGCTATAACACATAGTCACTGTACCCAGAGTACAGAGCAAGAATACATAGTTACTGTACCCACAGCATACAGCTAGAATACATAGTCACTGTACCCACAGTACACAGCTACAATACATAGTCACTGTACCCACAGTACACAGCTAGAATACATAGTCACTGTACCCACAGTACACAGCTAGAATACATAGTCACTGTACCCACAGTACACAGCTAGAATACATAGTCACTGTACCCACAGTACACGGCTAGAATATATAGTCACTGTACCCACAGTACACAGCTAGAATACATAATCACAGTAACCAGAGTACACGGCTAGAATACATAATCAATGTAACCACAGTACACGGCTAGAATATATTGTCACTGGACCCAGAGTACACAGCTACAGTATATAGTCACTGTACCCACAGTACATAGCTAGAATACATAGTCACTGTACCCACAGTACACAGCTAGAATACATAGTCACTGTACCCACAGTACACATCTAGAATACATAGTCACTATATCCAGAGTACACAGCTAAAGTACATAGTCACTGTACCCACAGTTCACAGCTGTTGTACATTGTCCCTGTACACACTTTACACAGCTAGAATACATAGCCACTGTACACACAGTACACAGCTAGAATACATCATTATACCCACATTAAACAGCTAGAATTCATAGTCACTGTACCAACTGTACACATGTAGAATACAAAATCACTGTACCCACAGTACACAGCTAGAATACATAGTCACAGTACCCACATTACTCAGCTAGCATTACATAGTCACTGTACCCACAGTGCACAGCTAGAATATAAAGTCACTGTACCCACAGTACACAGCTAGAATACATAGTTACTGTACCCACAGTACACAGCTACAATACATAGTCACTGTACCCACAGTACACAGCTAGAATACATAGTCACTGTACCAACAGTACACAGCTAGAATACATAGTCACTGTACCCACAGTACACAGCTACAATACATAGTCACTGTACCCACAGTACACAGCTAGAATACATATTCACTGTATCCAGAGTACACAGCTAAAATACATAGTCACTGTACCCACAGTACACAGCTAGAATACATAGTCACTGTACCCACAGTACACAGCTAGAATACATAGTCACTGTACCCAGTGTACACAGCTACAATTCATAGTCACTGTACCCACATTACTCAGCTAGAATACATAGTTACTCTACCCACAGCACAGCTACAGAAAATAGTCACTGTACCCACAGTACACAGCTAGAATACATAGTCATTGTACACACAGTATACTGCTACAATTCATAGTCACTATACCCACAGTACACAGCTACAGTACATAGTCACTGTACACACAGTACAGAGCTATAGAACATTTTCACATTACCCCCAGTTTTCAGCTACAATTCATAGTCACTGTAGACACATTACACCGCTAGATTGCATAGTCCTGTACCCACAGTACACGGCTAGAATATATAGTCACTGTACCCACAGTACTCAGCTAGAATACATAAACACAGTAATCAGAGTACACGGCTAGTACACGGCTAGAATACATAATCAATGTAGTACACGGCTAGAATATATTGTCACTGGCACAGAGTACACGGATACAGTATATAGTCATTGTACCCACAGTGCATAGCTAGAATACATAGTCACTGTACCCACAATTCACAGCTGTTGTACATAGTCACTGTACATATGCACTGTACATACAGTACACAGCTATAGAATATATTCACTGTACACACAGTACACTACTAGAATGTATAGGCACTGTACCCACAGTACACAGCTAGAATATATAGTCACTGTACCCACAGTACACAACTAAAATACATAGTAACTCAACCCACAGTACAAAGCTAGAATACATAATCACTGTACACACAGTACACAGCTAGAATACATATTCATTATACCCACAGTAACCAGCTAGAATACATAGCCACTGTACCCACAGTACACATGTAGAATACAAAATCACTGTACCCACAGTATACAACAACAATTCATAGATACTGTATCCACATTACTCAGCTAGCATACATAGTCACTGTACCCACAGAGCACAGCTAGAATATCAAGTCACTGTACACTGTACCCACAGTACACAGCTACAGTACATAGTCACTGTACCCACAGTACACAGCTATAACACATAGTCACTGCACCCAGAGTACACAGCAAGAAAACATAGTTACTGTACCCACAGTACACAGCTACAGTACATAGTCACTGTACCCAGATTACACAGCTATAATACTTAGTCACTGTACACACAGTACACAGCTATAGAACATATTCACTGTACCCACAGTACACAGCTATAACACATAGTCACTGTACCCAGAGTACACAGCAAGAATACATAGTTACTGTACCCACAGTACACAGCTACAGTACATAGTCACTGTAACCAGAGTACACAGCTAGAATACGTAGTCACTGTACCCACAGTATACAGCTACAATTCATAGTCACTGTACCCACAGTACACAGCTACAGTACATAGTCACTGTACACACAGTACACAGCTATAGAACATGTTCACATTACCCCCAGTATACAGCTACAATTCATAGTCACTGTACACACTGTACACAGCTAGAATACATAGTCACTGTACGCACATTACACAGCTACAGTGAATAGTCCTGTACCCACAGTACACGGCTAGAATATATAGTCACTGTACCCACAGTACACAGCTAGAATACATAATCACAGTAACCAGAGGATCCATCTGAGGCGAAGAGTTTCCGACCGATTTCCCTGCTCTGTCACACATACAAGCTGTTTGAGCGGCTCATACTGAATAGACTAGCGGCACATGTTGATGAGAAACTCATCCCGGAACAAGCCGGTTTCCGCCCTGGAAAATCGTGTACGAGCCAGCTACTCAACTTGACAGAGCATATAGAAGATGGTTACGAGAAATGCCTGATCACCGGTGCTGTCTTTGTAGACCTGTCTGCTGTGTACCACACGGTCAACCACCGACGCCTCCTCAGCAAAGTGCTGGAGATGACTGGCGATCTCCATCTGACCGACCTGATATGCACAATGCTCGAAAGCCGACGTTTCTTCGTGGTGCTGAATGGTAAGAAGAGCCGTTGGCGACGCCAGAAAAACGGACTACCACAGGGAATTGTACTGGCACCGATGTTATTCAACATCTACACCAACGATCAGCCCATGCACACTGATGCACAGAGTTTCATATATGCGGACGACTTATGCATTGCATCGCAAGAAAAAGATTTCAATAACATTGAAGTAAATCTGACGTCTGCACTAAGCATCTTGTCCACATACTACGACCTCAACCAACTGCGCGCAAACCCATCTAAGACGCAGGTGTGTGCTTTCCACCTGAGGAACAGAGACGCTAAGCGAGAATTAAACGTTGTTTGGAATGGGACCCGTCTCAACAACACATCAACACCAGTGTACCTCGGCGTTCATCTCGATAGAACTCTCTCCTTTAAGACACACATACAAAAAACCAAGATGAAAGTAAACGCAAGAAACAACATCATCCGCAAACTTGCCAACTCGAAGTGGGGGTGCAGAGCATCAACTTTAAGATCTAGTTGTCTCGCTCGCTGCTACTCAGCTGCCGAGTATGCCTGTCCGGTATGGGAAAGGTCCACACACGTAAGCAAGTTGAACCCTGCTCTACATGACTGCTGCCGAATCATCTCAGGCTGCCTCAAACCGGTGAACGTCGACAGCGCACACTTGCTGGCCGGCATACCCCCCCTCAAATCAGGAGAACTGTTGCCAGCCGCATGGAACGATCACGACTAACGACAGATACCAGACACCAACTGTTCAACCATATCCCAGCTGCTAGCCAACTGAAATCGCGGAAGAGCTTCATGCATACAGTGATACCGCTCGACTCGTCTCCTAGTATCACTAGAATACAGATGTGGAACAGCAAAATAGCTGATATACCAGCCTCCAATAAAATGGGATTAGAGGCGGCTGAATCCCTGCCAGTGGGGTCTGACCAAGCATGGCTCTGTTGGCGTTCTCTGAATCGCCTACGCACTGGCGTTGTCCGTGTTAAAAGTACGATGAGGAGGTGGGGATATATTGATGACACCCAGTCTTTGAACTGCAACTGTGGGGAACTGCAGACGATGGCCCATCTCCTCTGCTGTCGACTACTGGATGAGGACTGCACCGCAGAAGACCTCGTCACTGTCACTGAGCGAGCAAAGGTGTGCGCCCGCAAGTGGCAACACATTGTGTGAAGGACACGAAAGAAGAAGAAGAAGTAACCAGGGTACACGGCTATAATACATAATCAATGTAACCACAGTACACGGCTAGAATATATTGTCACTGGACCAAGAGAACACAGCTACAGTATTTGTTATTGTACCCACAGTACGTAGCTATAGAGCATATTCACTGTACCCACAGTACACAGTAACAGAACATAATCCCTGTACCCACAATACACAGCTAGAATACATAGTCACTATATCCAGAGTACACAGCTAAAGTACATAGTCACTGTACCCACAGTTCACAGCTCTTGTACATTGTCACTGTACACACAGTACACAGCTAGAATACATATTCATTATACCCACAGTAAACAGCTAGAATACATATCCACTGTACCAACAGTACACATGTAGAATACAAAATCACTGTACCCACAGTATACAACAACAATTCAAAGATACTGTATCTACATTACTCAGCCAGCATACATAGTCACTGTACCCACAGAGCACAGCTAGAAGATAAAGTCACTGTACCACAGTACACGGCTAGAATACATTGTGACAGTACCCACAGTACGCAACTACAGTACATAGTCATTGTACCCACAGTACACAGCTAGAATACATAGTCACTGTACCTACAGTACACAGCTAGAATACTTAGTCAGTGTACCCACAATACACAGCTACAACACATAGTCACTGTACCAACAGTACACACCTAGAATGCATATTCACGGTATCCAGAATACACAACTAAAGTATATAGTCAATGTACCCACAGAAGACAGCTAGAATACACAATCACTGAACCTACGGTACACAGCTAGAATGCATAGTCGCTGCACCCAAAGTACACAGCTACAATTCGTAGTCACTGTACCCACATTACTCTAGCTACATAGTTACTGTACCCACAGTGCACAGCTAGAATATAAAGTCACTGTACCCAGAGTACACAACTAGAATAAAAAGTTACTGTACACACAGTACACAGCTAGAGTACATAGTCACTGTACCCACAGTACACAGCTACAATTCATAGTCACTGTACCCACATTACTCAGCTAGCATACATAGTCACTGTACCCACAGTGCACAGCTAGAATATAAAGTCACTGTACCCAGAGTACACAGCTAGATTACATAGTTACTGTACCCACAGTACACAGCTAGAGTACATAGTCACTGTACCCACAGTACACAGCTACAATACATAGTCACTGTACCCACATTACTCAGCTAGCATAATAGTCACTGTACCCACAGTGCACAGCTAGAATATAAAGTCACTGTACCCAGAGTACACAGCTAGAATACATAGTTATTGTACCCACAGTACACAGCTAGAATACGTAGTCACTCTACCCATAGTACACAGCTAGAATACATAGTCACTGTATCCAGAGTACACAGCTATAATACATAGTCACTATACCCACAGTACACAGTACACAACTACAATTCGTAATCACTGTATCCACATTACACAGCTAGAATACATAATCACTGTACGTGCAGTACACAGGTAGAATGCATAGTCATTGTACCAACAGAACAAAGCTTTAATATATATTCACTATATGCACTGTACACTGCTACAGAACATAGCCACTGTACCTACAGTACACTGCTGGAATATATTTTTACTGCACATACAGTACACAGCTAGAACACATAGTCACTATACAAAAAGTGCACAGCTAGAATACCTAATCACAGTAACCACAATATTCGGCTTGATGACAATATCAATATAACCACAATACACGTCTAGAATACATTGTCACGTGACCCAGAGTACACAGCTACAGTATATAGTTACTGTACCCACAGTACACTGCTAGAATACATATTCACTCTACCCACAGTACACAGCTAGAATACTTAGTCACTATACCCACAGTACACGGCTAGAATACATAGTCACTGTACCACAGTACACAACTACAATTCATAGTCACTGTATACACAGTACACTTATAGAATACATAATCACTGTACACAAGGTACATGGCTAGAATACGCAGTAACTGTACCCATAGTACACACCTAGAATATAATGTTACTGTACCCACAGTACACTGCTAGAATACATATTCACTCTACCCACAGTACTCAACTATTATACATAGTCACTGTACCTACAGCACACAGCTAGAATAGTCACTATATCTAGTGTACACAACTAGAATACTTATTCACTGTACCCACAGTACAGAGCTAGAATATATAGTCACTGTCCCACAGTACACAGCTAGAATACATATTCACTGTACCCACAGTACACATCTAGAATACATAGTCACTGTATCCAGAATACAAAGCTAAATTACATAGTTACTGTACCCACAGTACACGACTAGAATACATATTTACTGTACCTAGAGTACACAACTATAATACATAGTCACTGTGCCCACAGAACACAGCTAGAATACGTAGTCACTATACCCACAGTACTCGGCTAGAATATATAGTCACTTTACCCACAGTGTACAGCTAGAATATAAAGTCACTGTACCCACAATTCACAGCTAGAATATATAGTTGCTGTACCCAGAGTACTCAGCTACAATACATAGTAACTGTACGCACAGTACACAGCTAGCAAACATAGTCACTGTATCCGGAGTACACAGCTATAATACAAAGTTTCTATACCCACAGTACACAGGACACAGCTACAATTCATAGTCGCTGTATCCATAGTACACAGCTATAACACATAATCACTGCACCCACAGTACAAAGCAAGAATACATAGTTACTGTACCCACAGTACACAGCTACAGTACATAGTCACTGTATCCAGATTACACAGTTATAATACATAGTAACTGTACACACAGTACAGAGCTATAGAACATATTCACTGTAGACACAGTACACAGCTATAATTCATAGTCATTGTACCCTGACTACAGAGCAAGAATACATTGTATACAGCTACAATTTATAGTCACTGTACACACTGTACACCACTAGAATACATAGTCACTGTACGCACATTACACAGCTACAGTATATAGTCCTGTGTCCTTTGTACACGACTAGAATACATAGTCACTGCAACCACAGTACACAGCTAGAATACGTAATCACAGTAACAACAGTACATGGCTAGAATACATAATCAATGTATCCAGAGTACACGGCTAGAATACATTGTCACTTGTCCAAGAGTACACAGCTACAGTATATAGTCAGTGTACCCACAGTGCATAGCTAGAATACATATTTACTGTAAACACAGTACACTCCTACAATACATAGTCACTGTACCCACAGTACACATGTACAATACATAGCCACTGTATTCACATTACACAGCTAGAATACATAGTCACTGTATCCAGAGTACACAGCTACAATACATAGTCACTATACCCACAGTACACAGTACACATACACTTTACCCACATTACTCAGCTAGCATACATAGTCACTGCACCCATAGTGCACAGCTAGAATATAAAATCACTGTACCACAGTACACGGCTATAATACATAGTGACAGTACCTACAGTAAACAGCTACAGTACATAGTCACTGTACCCACAGTACACAGCTATAACACATAATCACTTCACCCACAGTACAGAGCAAGAATATGTAGGTACTGTACCCACAGTACACAGCTGAAGTACATAGTCACGGTAACCAGATTACACAGTTATAATACGTAATCAATGTACACACAGTACACAACTATAGAACATATTCACTGTAGCCACAGTACACAGCTATAACACATAGTCATTGTACCCAGACTACACAGCAAGAATACATAGTTAGAATACCCACAGTAGACAACTACAGTACTTAGTCACTGTAACCAGCGTACACAGCTAGAATACGTATTCACTGCACCCACAGTATACAGCTACAATTCACAGTCACTGTACCCACAGTACACAGCTACAGCACATAGTCACTGTACACACAATACACAACTATAGAACATTTTCACATTACCCACAGTATAGAGCTACAATTCATAGTAACTGTACACACTGAACACCGCTAGAATACATAATCCCTGTACGCACATTACACAGCTACAGTATATAGTCCTGTACCCACAGTACACGTCTAGAATATATAGTCACTGTAGCCACAGTACACAACTAGAATACATAATCACAGTAACCAGGGTACACGGCAAGAATACATAATCAATGCAACCACAGTACACGGCTAGAATATATTGTCACTGGACCAAGAGTACACAGCTACAGTATATAGTCATTGTACCCACAGTGCAAAGCTATAATACATAGTTACTGTCTCCACAGTACACAACTACAATACATAGTTACTGTACCCAGAGTACACAGCTACAATACATAGTCACTGTTCCCAGAGTACACAGCTAGAATAAAATAGGCACTGTATACACAGTACACAGCTATATAACATATTCACTGCACCCACAGTACACAGCTAGAATACATAGTCACTGTACCCAGAGTACACAGCTAAAATACATTGTCACTGTACCCACAGTATACAGCTACAATTCATAGTCACTGTACCCACAGTACACAGCTACAATACATAGTCACTGTACACACAGTACACAACTATAAAACATTTTCACATTACCCCCAGTATACAGCTACAATTCATAGTCACTGTACACACTGTACACCACTAGAATACATAGTTACTGTATGCACATTACACAGCTACAGTACATAGTCCTGTACACTTTGTACATGGCTAGAATACATAGTCACTGTACCCACAGAACACAGCTAGAATACGTAATCACAGTAACAACAGTACACGGCTAGAATACATAATCAATATATCAAGAGTACATGGCTAGAATACCTTGTCACTGGACCCAGAGTACACAGCTACAGTATATAGTCAGTGTACCCACAGTGCATAGCTAGAATACATAGTTACTGTACCCACAGTACACAGCTACAATACATAGTCACTGTACCCATAATACACAGCTAGAATACATAGTCACTGTATCCAGAGTACAAAGCTACAATACATAGTCACTATACCCACAGTACACAGTACACATACACTTTACCCACATTACTCAGCTAGCATACATAGTCACTGCACCCATAGTGCACAGCTAGAATATAAAGTCACTGTACCACAGTACACGGCTATAATACATAGTGACAGTACCCACAGTACACAGCTACAGTACATAGTCACTGTACCCACAGTACACAGCTATAACACATAATCACTGCACCCACAGTACACAGCAAGAATACATAGTTACTGTACCCACAGTACACAGCTACAGTACATAGTCACTGTATCCAGATTACACAGTTATAATACATAGTCACTGTGCACACAGTACACAGCTATAGAACATATTCACTGTAGCCACAGTCCACAGCTATAACACATAGTCATTGTACCCAGACTACACAGCAAGAATACATAGTTACAGTACCCACAGTAGACAACTACATTACATAGTCACTGTAACCAGCGTATACAGCTAGAATACGTAGTCACTGTACCCACAGTATACAGCTAAAATTCATAGTCACTGTACCCACAGTACACAGCTACAGTACATAGTCACTCTACACACAGTACACAGCTATAGAACATGTTCACATTACCCCCAGTATACAGCTACAATTCATAGTCAATTTACACACTGTACACAGCTAGAATACATAGTCACTGTACGCACATTACACAGCTACAGTACACAGTCCTGTACCCACAGTACACGGCTAGAATATATAGTCACTGTACCCACAGTACACAGCTAGAATACATAATCAATGTAACCACAGTACACGGCTAGAATATATTGTCACTGGACCAAGAGAACACAGCTACAGTATATAGTCATTGTACCCACAGTACATAGCTAGAATACATTGTCACTGTACACACAGTACACAGCTATAGAACATATTCACTGTACCCACAGTGCACATCTAGAATACATAGTCACCATATACAGAGTACACTGCTAAAGTACAGTCACTGTACACACAGTACACAGCTAGAATACATAGGCACTGTACCCACAGTACACAGCTAGAATATATAGTCACTGTACCAAGAGTACATAGCTAAAATACATAGTCACTGTACCCACACTACACAACTAAAATACATAGTAACTGAACCCACAGTACAAAGATAGAATACATAATCACTGTACACACAGTACACAACTAGAATACGTATTCATTATACCCATAGTAAACTGCTAGAATACATAACCACTGTACCCACAGTACACATGTAGAATACAAAATCACTGTACCCACAGTATACAACAACAATTCATAGATACTGTTTCGACATTACTCAGCCAGCATACATAGTCACTGTACCCACAGAGCACAGCTAGAATATAAAGTCACTATACACAGTACAAGAGTACCCACAGTACACAGCTACAGTACATTGTCACTGTACTCACAGTACACAGCTATAACACATAGTCACTGCACCCAGAGTACACAGCAAGAATACATAGTTACTGTACCTACAGTACACAGCTACAGTACATAATCACTGTACCCAGATTACACAGCTATAATACTTAGTCACTGTACACACAGTACACAGCTATAGAACATATTCACTGTACCCACAGTACACACCTATAACACATAGTCACTCTACCCAGAGTACACAGCAAGAATACATAGTTACTGTACCCACAGTACACAGCTACAGTACATAGTCACTGTAACCAGAGAACACAGCTAGAATACGTAGTCAATGTACCCACAGTATACAGCTACAATTCATAGTGACTGTACCCACAGTATACAGCTACAATACATAGTCACTGTACACACAGTACACAGCTATTGAACATGTTCACATTACCCCCAGTATACAGCTTCAATTCATAGTAACTATACACACTGTACACAGCTAGAATACATAGTCACTGTACGCGCATTACACAGCTACAGTGAATAATCCTGTACCCACAGTACACGGCTACAATATATAGTCACTGTACCCACAGTACACAGCTAGAATACATAATCACAGTAACCAGAGGATCCATCTGAGGCGAAGAGTTTCCGACCGATTTCCCTGCTCTGTCACACATACAAGCTGTTTGAGCGGCTCATACTGAATAGACTAGCGGCACATGTTGATGAGAAACTCATCCCGGAACAAGCCGGTTTCCGCCCTGGAAAATCGTGTACGAGCCAGCTACTCAACTTGACAGAGCATATAGAAGATGGTTACAAGAAATGCCTGATCACCGGTGCTGTCTTTGTAGACCTGTCTGCTGCGTACGACACGGTCAACCACCGACGCCTCCTCAGCAAAGTGCTGGAGATGACTGGCGATCTCCATCTGACCGACCTGATACGCACAATGCTCGAAAGCCGACGTTTCTTCGTGGTGCTGAATGGCAAAAAGAGCCGTTGGCGACGCCAGAAAAACGGACTACCACAGGGAAGTGTACTGGCACCGACGTTATTCAACATCTACACCAACGATCAGCCCGTGCACACTGATACACAGAGTTTCATATATGCGGACGACTTATGCATTGCATCGCAAGAAAAAGATTTCAATAACATTGAAGTAAATCTGACGTCTGCACTAAGCATCTTGTCCACATACTACGACCTCAACCAACTGCGCGCAAACCCATCTAAGACGCAGGTGTGTGCTTTCCACCTGAGGAACAGAGACGCTAAGCGAGAATTAAACGTTGTTTGGAATGGGACCCGTCTCAACAACACATCAACACCAGTGTACCTCGGCGTTCATCTCGATAGAACTCTCTCCTTTAAGACACACATACAAAAAACCAAGATGAAAGTAAACGCAAGAAACAACATCATCCGCAAACTTGCCAACTCGAAGTGGGGGTGCAGAGCATCAACTTTAAGATCTAGTTGTCTCGCTCGCTGCTACTCAGCTGCCGAGTATGCCTGTCCGGTATGGGAAAGGTCCACACACGTAAGCAAGTTGAACCCTGCTCTACATGACTGCTGCCGAATCATCTCAGGCTGCCTCAAACCGGCGAACGTCGACAGCGCACACTTGCTGGCCGGCATACCTCCCCCTCAAATCAGGAGAACTGTTGCCAGCCGCATGGAACGATCACGACTAACGACAGATACCAGACACCAATTGTTCAACCATATCCCAGCTGCTAGCCAACTGAAATCGCGGAAGAGCTTCATGCATACAGTGATACCGCTCGACTCGTCTCCTAGTATCACTAGAATACAGATGTGGAACAGCAAAATAGCTGATATACCAGCCTCCAATAAAATGGGATTAGAGGCAGCTGAATCCCTGCCAGCGGGATCTGACCAAGCATGGCTCTGTTGGCGTTCTCTGAATCGCCTACGCACTGGCGTTGTCCATGTTAAAAGTACGATGAGGAGGTGGAGAGACATTGATGACACCCAGTCTTTGAACTGCAACTGTGGGGAACTGCAGACGATGGCCCATCTCCTCTGCTGTCGACTACTGGATGAGGACTGCACCGCAGAAGACCTCGTCACTGTCACTGAGCGAGCAAAGGTGTGCGCCCGCAAGTGGCAACACATTGTGTGAAGGACACGAAAGAAGAAGAAGAAGTAACCAGGGTACACGGCTATAATACATAATCAATGTAACCACAGTACACGGCTAGAATATATTGTCACTGGACCAAGAGAACACAGCTACAGTATTTGTTATTGTACCCACAGTACGTAGCTATAGAGCATATTCACTGTACCCACAGTACACAGTAACAGAACATAATCCCTGTACCCACAATACACAGCTAGAATACATAGTCACTATATCCAGAGTACACAGCTAAAGTACATAGTCACTGTACCCACAGTTCACAGCTAAAATACATTGTCACTGTACACACAGTACACAGCTAGAATACATATTCATTATACCCACAGTAAACAGCTAGAATACATAGCCACTGTACCAACAGTACACATGTAGAATACAAAATCACTGTACCCACAGTATACAACAACAATTCATAGATACTATATCCACATTACTCAGCTAGCATACATAGTCACTGTACCCACAGAGCACAGCTAGAATATAAAGTCACTGTACCACAGTACACGGCTAGAATACATAGTGACAGTACCCACAGTACACAACTACAGTACATAGTCACTGTACCCACAGTATACAGCTAGAATACATAGTCACTGTACCAACAGTACACAGCTAGAATACATAGTCAGTGCACCCACAATACACAGCTACAATACATAGTCACTGTACCAAAAGTACACACCTAGAATACATATTCACGGATTCCAGAATACACAACTAAAGTATATAGTCAATGTACCCACAGAACACAGCTAGAATACACAATCACTGAACCCACAATACACAGCTAGAATGCATAGTCACTGCACCCAAAGTACACAGCTACAATTCATAGTCACTGTACCCACATTACTCAGCTAGCATACATAGTTACTGTACCCACAGTGCACAGCTAGAATATAAAGTCACTGTACCCAGAGTACACAACTAGAATAAAAAGTTACTGTACACACAGTACACAGCTAGAGTACATAGTCACTGTACCCACAGTACACAGCTACAATTCATAGTCACTGTACCCACATTACTCAGCTAGCATACATAGTCACTGTACCCACAGTGCACAGATAGAATATAGAGTCACTGTACCCAGAGTACACAGCTAGATTACATAGTTACTGTACACACAGTACACAGCTAGAGTACATAGTCACTGTACCCACAGTACACAGCTACAATTCATAGTCACTGTACCCACATTACTCAGCTAGCATACATAGTCACTGTACCCACAGTGCACAGATAGAATATAAAGTCACTGTACCCAGAGTACACAGCAAGATTACATAGTTACTGTACACACAGTACACAGCTAGAATACATAGTCACTTTATCCACAGTCAACAGCTAGAATACATAGTCACTGAATCCAGAGTACACAAATATAATACATAGTCACTATACCCACAGTACACATTACACAACTACAATTAGTAATCACTATATCCACATTACAAACCTAGAACACATAGTCACTGTACCCAAAGTACACAGCTAGAATACATAATCACTGTACGTGCAGTACACAGGTAGAATGCATAGTCATTGTACCAACAGAGCTTTAATATATATTCACTATATGCACTGTACACTGCTACAGAACATAGCCACTGTACCTACAGTACACTGCTAGAATACATTTTTACTGTACATACAGTAAACAGCTAGAACACATAGTCACTGTACCCAAAGTACATAGCTAGAATACATAATCACAGTAACCACAGTGCTCAGCTAGATGACAATATAAATGTAACCACAGTACACGTCTAGAATACATTGTCAATGGACCCAGAGTACACAGCTACACTATATAGTTACTGTACCCACAGTACACTGCTAGAATACATATTCACTGTACCCACAGTACACAGCTAGAATATTCAGTCACTGTACCCACAGTACAGAGTTAGAATGCATAGTCACTGTACCCACAGTACTCATCTAAGAAACATAGTCACTGTACCCACAGTACAGGGCTAGAATACATAGTCACTGTACCCACAGTTCTCAGCTAACACATATAATCACTGTACCCACAGTACACGGCTATAATACATAGTTACTGTACCCATAGTATTGAACTATAATACATAATCACTGTACTGACAGTACACAGTACACAACTACAATTCATAGTCACTGTATCCACAGTACACTTATAGAATACATAATCACTGTACACAAGGTACATGGCTAGAATACGCAGTAACTGTACCCATAGTACACACCTAGAATATAATGTTACTGTACCCACAGTACAAAGCTAGAATACATAGTAACAGTACCCACAGTACTCAACTATTATACATAGTCACTGTACCCACAGCACACAGCTAGAATACGTAGTCACTATATCCAGTGTACACAACTAGAATATTTATTCACTGTACCCACAGTACAGAGCTAGAATATATAGTCACTGTCCTACAGTACACAGCTAGAATACATATTCACTGTACCCACAGTACACATCTAGAATACATAGTCACTGTATCCAGAATACAAAGCTAAATTACATAGTTACTGTACCCACAGTACACATCTAGAATACATATTTACTGTACCTAGAGTACACAACTATATTACATAGTCACTGTGCCCACAGAACACATCTAGAATACGTAGTCACTATACCCACAGTACTCGGCTAGAATACATAGTCACTTTACCCACAGTGTACAGCTAGAATATAAAGTCACTGTACCCACAATACACAACTAGAATATATAGTTGCTGTACCCAGAGTACTCAGCTACAATACATAGTAACTGTACCACAGTACACAGCTAGCAAACATAGTCACTGTATCCGGAGTACACAGCTATAATACAAAGTTTCTATACCCACAGTACACAGGACACAGCTACAATTCATAGTCGCTGTATCCATAGTACACAGCTAGATTATAAAATCACTGTAACCACAGTACACAGCTAGAATACATTGTCACTGGACCCAGAGTACACAGCTACATTATATAGTCACTGTACCCACAGTGCACATTTAGAATACATAATCACTGTACCCACAGTACACAGCTACAATTCATAGTCACTGTACCCACAGTACTCAGCTAACATACATATTCACTGTACCAACAGTACACAGCTAGAATATTTAGTCACTATACCTACAGTACACGACAAGAATACATAGTCACTGGACAATAGTGCACAGCTAGAATATAAAGTCACTTTACCCACAGTACACAGCTAGAACACATTGTTATTGTACCCACAGTACACAGCTACAGTACATATTCACTGTACCCACAATACACACCTAGAATACATAGTCACTGTACCCACAGTACACAGTTATAGAATACATAGTCACTGTACCCACAGTGCACCGCTAGAATACATAGTCACTGTACCCACAGTGCACAGCTACAATTCCTAGTCTTTGTACCCACAGTACTCATCAAACATACATATTCACTGTACCCACAGTACACGGCTAGAATACAAATTATTGTACCCACAGTATTCAACTATAATACATAGTCACTGTACCGACAGTACTCAGTACACAGCTACAATTCATAGTCACTGTACCCACAGTATACAGTTAGAATACATAGTAACTGTACACAAGGTACATGGCTAGAATACATAATAACTCTACCCAAAGTACACACCTAGAATATAATGTTACTGTACCCACAGTATACAGTTAGAATATATAGTAACTGTACCCACAGTACTCGGCTGGAATACATAGTCAATTTACCCACAGTGTACAGCTAGAATATAAAGTCACTGTACCCACAATTCACAGCTAGAATATATAGTTGGTGTACCCAGAGTACTCAGCTACTTTACATAGTAACTGTACGCACAGTACACAGCTAGCAAACATAGTCACTGTTTCCAGAGTGCAGAGCTAAAGTACATAGTCTCTGTACCCACAGTACACAGCTAGAATGCATAGTTACTGTACCACAGTACACAGCTACAGTACTTACATGCCCCAGTTACTGGTAGAATGAAAGTTTGCCGACGCAAGGAACCGTGGTACAATGACGACATCCATCAAGCCAGGGCATTAAGACGTGCAAACGAGAAGAGATGGAGAACAACGAAACTCGAGGTGCATCGCCATATTTTTTTTTTGAGCATCGAACAGCGGTCAACAACATGATCAAGCGAGCGAAGCGTGCTCACTACGAGTCAGTGTTGTCATCACTTGACCAGCGAACATGCTTTCGTGTGGTTAACACTCTGCTAAAGCCTCCGGGAATAATTCTTCCACATTCCACTAACACTGAAACACTGTGCAATGACTTCGCAACCTACTTTGCAGAGAAAACACAAGGAATTAGAATGCAGATACACACAAAGCTGACCAATGATGAAGAGTATTCTTGTTGTGCTATCGACTCTGGCAGCCAAAGCCAACGTTTGTCGAACGAACTCAATCGACTGCTACCTACTAGTGAAGAGGAAATGAAGAACATCATCAGCCTATGCCCATCAAAGACATGTAGCCTGGACTCTTGCCCCACTGATCTGTTGAAGAAAACAGTTGGTGTGCACATTCCTTATCTGATGGCAATATTGAATAACAGCTTTAAGCAAGGACTCTTTCCGATCACGTTGAGAACAGCAATAGTAAAACCACTTCTGAAATCCGACACTCTCGACAAAGACATGTTAAAAAACTACAGACCAGTGTCAAATATAGCATTCGTCGGCAAAGTCTTGGAGAAACTAGCACTTCGTCGTTTGCTCGACCATCTCACCTTGAATGGGCTGCATGAAGAATACCAATCGGCATATAAGGTGCTTCACAGTACAGAAACAGCTCTACTGCGTGTTCAGCATGACATTGCTAGTGTACTCGACAAGAATCGTACAATGCTGTTTGTCATGCTGGACTTATCAAATGCATTTGACACGATTGACCATGAACATTTGCTGACACTATTGCACGACGAATACGGTGTGTGTGGAATAGCGTTATCATGGTTGCGGACGTACTTGGAAGACCGCACCCACTGTGTCAAGATAGACTCAAAAACATTCGCGACTATTCCGCTACAGAGTGGTGTGCCACAGGGCTCGGTCCTTGGACCAGTTATGCTCACTCTATACACCAACCAATTGCAGCGGATATTCAAAAGACATGGCATAAAATACCATAAGTATGCCGACGACATTAAACTATATGCGTCGTACAATCCCGCTACATCAGGCGACCAAGTGAAAACTGTGAGGCGACTCGAAAACTGTATTGGGGAAGCCAGACGATGGATGGCGCTGCGCATGCTGAAACTAAACGACGAAAAAACAAAGATGATGATCTTTACATCAAAACATAATCTCAGGATGTACGGAGGCTGTTCCTTGACAATCGGAGACGATACGGTTTCACCATCAGATCGCATAAGGAATTTGGGAGTTCACATCGGTCAACGTCTGACGATGACAGATCATGTGACTGCTATGTGTGCCGCACTGTATTTTAGCAGCGGATTTCTAAACTTTAAAGTGGGGGGAAAGTAACCATAATTTGTGCACTATTATATTGCATGGTTAGTACCTTGAGTCACTCGCTAGAGGCTACTAGGATAGCAGAGGCATTCCTAGCTGGACGGGTTTCAGTGAATGACCACCGCAGTTTGTCCTGGACCGGAGCAGTGTGCAGACGGTGATACTCTACGTTAGATATGTTGGCCTTCTCGCGGATCAGCTTTACATTTCTACACCATGGTGAGTTAGTTTTGTCACATATATACATATATATATTTGCCTTTTAATGAAGTAGTCTTGGTAAAACTGTAGTTTAGATTACGTGTTTGAATTTGCCATTGGGCCCTTCAGCTACGGGCGTGGCAGTGTCGCAAAAAGCTCGCCTGTTGAATTCAATGTCGTTCGTGTATGCCTAGGCAGTATCATACTGTGAAACTTAAATCCTTAGTATATAATCTGCATGAAACTAATTGTTTGTTATGTTATATTGTTATGTTTTATCATATATGATTGGTGATTTGTGAAATTAAATTGAAAGTTATTTGTAACGTTGGTTTATGTGTTAAGTATGTCTAGCACTAACTAATGCGAACACGAGGTGCGGCTATTTCTGTTCAACAAGTTAGTAATGTGGCGGTCATTCAATTACAGTGTCACAGTGGGTCTGGTAAACATGCATCCATCTGGCCGCTCCTATTCCGGTCACTGCAGAAAATGGTGGGAAGCATTGCGTAACGCATTAGACAGTTTCAGCAGAGTTCTACTTTGCTAGCTCTACCTTGCTAGCTCCTTAGCTAATCAGTTTGCAGACGTTATTTCAAAGAAGACATGTTTAAGTTTTACATACGATGTAAGCTAGATATCTAAGTTATATTTATTAGCAGGACAGGGAGAACACCACTAATTTTTACTACCGTTCGTACTTTTAAGAACGGTAATGGGAGGGGTCTCAGTCCTACCTGTTTGGGGGAGCGGCAACGTCCACTAGTTTTGAGAGTACAACCTCCCACCAATGTTGAGGTCAACCTACCACCATTTTTGAGGACCTAACACTCAATTATGGCTACGTATGAGATAACTTTAACTTATATGGTATATAAGTGGCATTGAGATACCTTGGGAGTAATTTTTTATTTCACTTTGTCTCAGTTGCTGCATTAACTAAGCAAATAAATTGCCATGGTTTTGCTTGACTACATCCGGGAAAGTGAGGTCTGACATATATAGCTCGATTCAATGTTTGTGATGACAATTGCATGACATATATCATGTTTATTATTGAATACGTTATATTAAGACACACATTTAGTATTTTGTTACCCGGGATCTTTCATCACAAACGGTTTACGCATCTATATATTGATACGTCTATTCGACAATTTGTGCAGCCTTGTTTATTTTAGTAATGAAGTTGTCGAAACCAGACTGACGCTTCGATGCAGCCAATGCCAGGCCAAAATAGCAACGTAATTCGATTTATTTAAGTGGCGCGATCTGGCGGATAGTCTACAAAATACATTGCATACATTGCGAGAACGTACTGGTCTCTGGTTTCCCGTATTTGATCAACTAACTGTGGAACCAGGGTCTTTAAAAAGTGCGGTGACCTATTTGGTTGTCCCCCCTTCTACATCCCCTAATTCCACTAAATCGCACTACTACATTTCTTCTCTCTTTCCTGCAGCCAAAGATTACCCCCAACATCTTCAACCAAATGAAGGTGGTCATTAAATAGAAGAAAAAGATGACCATATCAGAAGATTGTTACTGTGTTGTGCAAATATTTACAGTTGCATTGCTGGATGACAACATAGGCACATGTCAATGACAGTATCATCCCTCTTGCATGAAGACATTGTATTAGACACCTTTATGACAGGATTTTTCTTGTGTATTGATACAACACATATGAAAATATACCATGGAATACCATGGTATATCATTGTATACCATGGTATATCATTGTATACGATGGTATACCATGGTGTATCAGGTATTCACCATGGTTTACCTGTTTCAAAACATAATGGCATACCATGTATTTACCATGGTATATTTTCATGAGGGTAGAGGGAACCCGTGTTCAAATCCAATTGCTGCCTTATCAAAGCTTTGACAATTTTGTTCCACCACATTACCACAGTTCACTCAGCTGTAAATTAGTACCCAGGTACAGACGAGTGGAAATGTGAACGAATAATCTTCGTACAGTAATTGTATCATTGCTGAATTCTTCGCAGAGAAGTTCAGAAGGTGTTGGAATTAACTGGTCAGCCAGGGGTGAACTGTTAAGCACATTGAACAATCCCAAGGACTGGATACGGTGCTGTTTAAATATAAACATACCTTTACTTGAGGTCTTTTTACAGGTGCTGCGGCAGCCAGGAACAATTTTGGTGGACCACGAGTGAACAATATCAAGGGTCACTTCAATCTTGCCTATCCCCACTTTGTGTGTTGGTACAGGTTGGTGTCATAAGTAGACATAATCGACTTGGAAGCAGCCCATTCATGGTTCTCTTGGAAATTCATTGGATTATCAGTGGAACAGACATTGCAATAAACTGTAAAGATGAATTGTGGGGGAGGGGAGAATGTCACATTAGATTGAGAAGCTAACTTTTACATTTGTTCTAATAAATCAGTATTAGCACTGAGTGGTAATGGCTTTTGTTTTGGTAACCAGCTTGATTTGTTTCATGTTGTTATTTATTATTTCACTGTACATCCTTCTTGTCAAAGGATATTTTATTTTTATGAGCATGCTGTAGTCAAGACGACTACGTCATTTATATGAATACAACCACCTGAGAAAATGCACATTGCTCAAACAGAGATACATATGATAGATTGTTGTCCTTTGCAGAATATCAGAGTGTGGGTGTGCGAACTGTTTTATTGAAGCAGATCTACAGATCTATGTAACTTTTCTGATGGATTTCATAGATAAGGTGGTCCTCAACGCCAAGGTACTCAACACCGGCAAGGAGAACTGTAACAGGATGGTGGCCGCCACCTTCCACTCCACTATCCAGTTGTGGAGCGTCATGGTCAACAATGATGGCAGCCTCGCCAAACGTCAGATAAGTCTGGAGAGAATCATGTCACTGTCATAGGCACCACTTTTCTAAATGGTGCATCATAGTCACAGAACATCATGTCTGTAGAGGGATGCTAAAATTTAGCAACTGTTGCATTGAAATGTTTTTTCTCAAGCAATTTATATACTGTTTATGAAAATGTTGATCATATTCTTGGATTTATTAAGCATAACTTTTTTTTACCAAACTAACGATGTTTTTCCTCTTTGTTCCCTGCTGTACATGGGTTAGGGTCAGGTAAAATATTGTCGAGTCACTCTTTCTGTTGATTCTTTCCATACTTTTCTATCGGCCGCCCCCTCTCCATCTTTCATCCTCCCCCGATCTTCTCATATCCCACTACACGCATTCCTTCCATCTTAACTGTTCGCTTCCCCTTTTCTTGCATCCTTGATGTTTTTCCACCTTTCTCTTCCACTCTCTTTACTAGTTTGTCTGCATACATCCTTACCATGTGGCCTGCCCATATCATCTTGCTTCTCACCAATCTTCCTGTTGCCTCCCATCTTTCCTCAGGTTGTTCGTCCTTCTTTCGTCAACCCTTTTTGTTCTTCTTATGCAGACGAACCCATAACCAAACTTGCAGCTGCTATTGTTGTTCTGTCAACGCCACTGGCTCCGTATACAGATTCAGGCATGCTGGTGTAACGCAAGCTCTCAGGACTTTCGTTTTAAGCTTTATCAAAATCATTCTGTCCAACATGACTCCTTCTAACTTTCCCCGAGCATTCGCTCCCTTTTGTATCCGACATCGCATTTCTACCTCTGAATGCCCATCCTCATTAACCATTACTCCAAGGTACACAAAACCATCCACTTGGTTGATCTCCTTACCATCCAAACTAATGTTCAAATCCTCTCTCTGATGTCAAACTCACATCACTTCTGTCTTCTCCCGGCCCATTTTCAGTCCGTGCTTCTTGAACACCCTCTTCCATTCCTCCAACACTTCCTGTAGTTCTTGTTTGTTGTCTGCTGTCATTTCCAGATCATTTGCATACAACACCTACCTGAGAACATCCTTTATGCTGATCTTCCTGGTGATTAGTGCCAGCACCATGATAAACAGTAAAGGGTCACTTCCTTGCCTCTAACCGATGTTAACTGGACATTTTTCCGACATCCCAGATCCAACCACAACTCTTCTTTTTGTTCTCAGGAACATGACAGGTCTGGGTGTTGCACGCCATGACACAGAACTGGCAGTTAAATCTGTCACGGTGGCTGTGCTCAGTAGGAAAGGCAAAGTCGGGGTGTGGCATTCCACGGCACAGAACTGGCAGGTAATTCGCTCTCAGTGGCTATACTCAGGACAGCAAATTCGGGGTGTGGCATGCAATGGCACAGAACTGGCACGCAATTCTCTCGCGGTGGCTGTACTCAGTAGGAGAGGCAAGGTCGTTGTGTGGCATGCCATGGCACAGATCTGGCAGGTAATCGCGCGACTAGCCGTGTAACATTGTGATAATCGCGCGACATGGTTCAGATGTTCAATAGTCGTAAGTTTTTCTCTCAAAACAACTGTTTGAATAATTTGTTTGCATTGAATAAATGAAATAGATGTTGCTGATTTGGTATATCGATCTCTTACACAAAATGTTTCTTCAGATTTTCTAAACGGCATATTCTATTAAGTAGGTTGAAAACTACACCGACCAGTATAGACGATTACCCATAGCCCCAACCAGTAAATGCAACGTTCACAACGTCAACGGCCACGCATCAATGAACGCCGAGCCTGTATTCTGTAACTGTTTTAGTCACATGCTCGCAGGCGATTCGACGATTTACATGCGTTCGCCATCAGCCACAAAACCCTGTGCAACAGTTGTATTCAATCGCCACATACCTAATGGAAAGGCTCCTTTAGCACAGTCTTCAGTGGCGATTATCAGAAACAATGAAATAACAGTAACGCTGAGCTTGAATGTAAAGCTAACCACCTCCATCTTCTCGGACGCTGGCCCACCGAAAATATGGACGAAAACAGTTACCTATTTAATCGTTAGATGGCAGCCAGTTCTGATTGTCCAGGCTCCGTAATGTGGCACCACCATCTATCTAGCCTCGATTATCCAGGCTACGCGCTGTGGCGCCACCGTTTGTCGCACACGTCGTCTGGAGGGCACGGACCAGTCACTTTTCCCATAGACGACCATTATAACGTTCTTATGCAATTTTCTTCACAAATTTATACCACATGATATACCCACGAAGACACCTGCTGTGTGAAATTTGTGAAAACTTGATACCTCCTTTTCCAACAAATTAGTTCAACGCGTGACCTCCCTACATTTCTGCCATGAAAGTTCACTGCTTTCATACAGAAATTGGTAAATATTGACGTGTATGGCACGTTCAGGCATTTAAAAAAAGTTAGAAGTACGAGACTTTGTTTGACTAAACTCGACCAGCATGTCAATGAGATAATGACAAAGGCAGGTAAGAAATTTAAGAATTTTTTATGGTTCCGTTTTCTTATAATCGTGCAAAATGTTAACATGGTCACCAATGGGAAACATAACATTAGGCTGAACCCTCAAGTAGTTCCGGCTTCATGTGGACTCTAGGAAATATCATCATTGCCGGGACGTAGACACCAGTCGCTGACACGCAGGTCACAGTGGTAATATTCTTCCCCTTATCAACACTAGTAAGTGCTCCGATGCCCCTCCCTCCTTCTTGGCCAATACTTTTCCATGTTTATGACAAATTGTGAACCCCGATTCATCGACCTTAAATATGTTTCCTTCGGGAATCACTCTTTTCCCATCCCCGTCAAAGAGGGTCGTTTCTATCAGCTGCATGTATTGGTCAACCTTTGCCCTGTTGAAGCCGACTGCCCATTGAATGGACGTTGGTTCTGGAATTAGCTGGTTGATATCCGGGTGCCTTTCAAATAGTCCATCAACCAAGCATTTCCTGCTTTTTTAGTTTCATGATTGAAATGATGTTTGATCATCATTTATTCGTAATACTGATAGACATGTTGCCTCAAGTCATCTCTTGTCAGGCCGAACAGTTTCGATTCCATGTCGAATATCAATGTTTCCTTCAGCTTGTCTTCCTGATCCTTAGATAAAATCGGATTGCGTCCAAGACTCTTTACGACGCCTTCTCCACAACGAGCTTTTCTCGTGGCACGTTGTTTTCTTTACTGGATCGGTTTATGTTATTCGACAGGCTGATATTATATGAAAATTGTACAAAAACTTCAATACACGTTACCTTGGAAAATATTCTCCAGACCGAAGGACTCAGTTGGCGCGCACCAGTTGCAGACGACGTCATCCAAGAAAAACACAGATGGCGCCACCTGACAATGTTGGCTTATGCTACAGGGTGGGTGTTCACAATAGTCGCTATGCTCGTAATACCCGACTTAACCCTGCCTCTCACTATGCACAGCGGCCAAAATTGCTACGTTCCAAATTTCTAAAGACTTCAAATGTATTTTCAGCGCAAACCATTAGCCTTAAAAGGTCCGATTATTCTAAGTATTTAACGCGGTCTCTATCGACACACCTGCAGCAAGAAGTGGTTCATCTAGCTCAGTGTGATGCTTAAGAGCCGTTTATACGTGTGATTAATTGTTCGATTGGTCGTCGTCCGATCAATCGGGACAACTAATCGCTTGTGTGAACACACTCGCGAGACCAATTAGCGAATTTGTGACTAAAGTTGTGTCGCTGTGTCGAATCGGTCATGTAACATCGCGAGACTGATTAGCGTCACCAATTTGTGGCTAAAGGTGTGTCGGTGGAATTGTGGCTGGTCCCAGTAGGACCGACAGTCGACGACGATTTTGAAGCAGTGGCGAGTGGCGACTGAACAGCAAAGGCACCAGTGTTGACCTTTCATCAAAGTTAAAAATAGGCAGTGGTGCGAATCATGATTTAGGTCGCAGCGTCTAGACATATCGCTCGTATAAACGCACACATAATTTAGCTCTACACTGCCATGCGACACGGTGTAGCCCGCCAAATTGAGGCACAGATCGGAAGTGTAGACCAGCCTTAGGTTGTGCGAACAAAGATTTTGAGGCGAACATATAAACAAAGCACCTTTCTCTATTATCCTCATGGGATGTTGCTTGTTTGGATGAAACACTCCACTAATGTTTCCTCTGGAGAAATACAGGTCCTGACTGTAATCACCGTCCCAACAGTAATGCCAGTGGTCCACGGGAACTCCTCGAACCTACAACCGCAGAACGACGTCATTGATAAACCACGTGTCCTCACTCACTCACTCACTCACTCACTCAGTCACTCACTCACTCACTCACCCACCCACCCACCCACTCACCCACTCATCCACTCATCCACTCACTCACCCACCCACCCACCCACCCACCCACCCACTCACCCACTCATCCACTCACTCACGCACTCACTCACTCATCCATACACTCACTCACTCACAATTACTCTCTGCAAAATCTAGGCATATTACACATAGGTACATTATTTGCATGCATATATATATATATATATATATATATATATATATGGACGTACAAACACGCGCACGCATGCACAAACAAACAAACAAATGTTTAATGTCTATTGATTTATATAGCACCAAATCTATACCACGTGTATATTTGGTGTTGTTCAAAGTAATAATAAATGATAATAATAAAATAATAATATTACATAAAACAGTTATGGTAATAGGAAAAAATATATACATTTATAAAATCTCGACAATTAAAATAAATAATAAAAGTATAAATATTATATGAACAATTATACAAATATATACAAAAAACAGATAACACGATAAATGGAGTATGATAGGATAAACAATTAACAAGATTTAAACTATGTATAAATATAATATAATCTTAATCGTACGCTAAGTTAAATAGGGAGTCTTTAGCTTGCTCTTAAAAACAACCACGCACGCACGCACGCACGCACGCACGCACGCACTTTGCGGAATCGCGGAAATCCCTACCGTTTCGTTGTCATCTATGTAGCGAAAGGAGAATATTGACATGAGTCATATCTGAGCCGACGCACGCTGTTGAACTGCTTCAGGAAAGCTGGGTCGTCGGCGCATCGTAACTCTGGAATAAATATAATTAAGAAATCTAAAAAACTGTATAACGTGTGTATGCATGTACACTTAGTCATACGCACGCACGCACGCACGCACGCACGCACGCACGGACTATTTTGGTCATAACGTCATAAAACGTTATTAATAATTATTTTACATACCTCTTTAGGATTAGCATAACCTTAAAAGAAAGAAGGTTTTTTCCGAACTTATTTTTTGCTAACTAAACAGACAGTTTAATTACCTTAAGTAGGCAACATCCAGACATCGAGATGTTCTATGTGTTTTCTAATGTGTCGGTAGACTGCACTATGCTATATACGCCTCTAACTGCGCTCACTCACTCACTCACTCACTCACTCACTCACTCACTCACTCACCCACCCACTCACCCACCCACCCACTCACCCACTCATCCACCCACTCACCCACTCATCCACTCACTCACTCACTCACCCACTCATCCACTCACTCACGCACTCACTCACTCATCCATACACTCACTCACTCACTCACTCACTCACTCACTCACAATTACTCTCTGCAAAATCTAGGCATATTACACATAGGTACATTATTTGCATGCATATATATATATATATATATATATATATATATATATATATATATATAATATATATATATATATATATATATAATATATATATATATATATATATATATATATATATATATATATATATATATATATATATATATATATATATATATATATTGTATATATATATGGACGTACAAACACGCGCACGCATGCACGAACAAACAAACAAATGTATAATGTCTATTGATTTATATAGCACCAAATCTATACCACGAGTATATTTGGTGTTGTTCAAAGTAATAATAAATGATAATAATAAAATAATAATATTACATAAAACAGTTATGGTAATAGGAAAAAATATATACATATATAAAATCTCGACAATTAAAATAAATAATAAAAGTATAAATATTATATGAACAATTATACAAATATATACAAAAAACAGATAACACGATAAATGGAGTATGATTGGATAAACAATTAACAAGATTTATACTATGTATAAATATAATATAATCTTAATCGTACGCTAAGTTAAATAGTGAGTCTTTAGCTTGCTCTTAAAAACAACCACGCACGCACGCACGCACGCACGCACGCACGCACGCACGCACTTTGCGGAATCGCGGAAATCCCTACCGTTTCGTTGTCATCTATGTAGCGAAAGGAGAATATTGACATGATATAGTCATATCTGAGCCGACGCACGCTGTTGAACTGCTTCAGGAAAGCTGGGTCGTCGGCGCATCGTAACTCTGGAAGAAATATAATTAAGAAATCTAAAAAACTGTATAACGTGTGTATGCATGTACACATAGTCATACGCACGAACGCACGGACTATTTTGGTCATAACGTCATAAAACGTTATTAATGATTATTTTACATACCTCTTTAGGATTAGCATAACCTTAAAAGAAAGAAGGTTTTTTCCGAACTTATTTTTTTGCTAACTAAACAGACAGTTTAATTACCTTAAGTAGGCAACATCCAGACATCGAGATGTTCTATGTGTTTTCTAATGTGTCGGTAGACTGCACTATGCTATATACGCCTCTAACTGCGCCCACTCACTGTCGAACGTCTCGTAAGTGAAGTATGTAAGCAACGTGTTCATCCTGCCGTCGGCGTAGAAGTGACTCAAGAATGAGTCTGTCGCGCTGTGATAGATTTCGTTATACTCCGTGAAAGTGTTTGTCTGTGTGAACAAACGTACAGAGCGGTTAACAGTCATATTGCTCATAATAGTAAAATAATAATAACAATAGTAATGGTGATGATGATAATGTTAATAATAATATGCCGTATGTATATGGTGTGTGCTGTCTGCGAGTGCGTGTGAGCGCGCATGTGTATGTGCACGTACGTCCGGCAGCTTGACCTGCACTCTGATGAGACTGCCGTCCAGCTCGTGCAGGTTGTTGTACGGCGTTTCTCGCCACGAGGTGACGTCGGCGTCCGCGTCACACACGCCGCCCGCGCCCGCCGCCGTCGCCGCCAGCAGCGCAACGCTCACAACCAGCCGGAGAAACTTCATCGTTGATCTCACGTCTGGAAACACACACTTCATGTAACGACGCAAGATGTTATTAACACTGTAAAAGCGTGTACCTGAAAGAAATCTGCAGATTTTTATAACATAAGCATGGATATCGTAGCCACGGTCATATCCGTTATATCCAAACCTCTCACGCATTTGTAGTATTTCGTTTAAGACTGGTGTGTTCCCCTCTAGAATGAAGATAGCCATGATAATACCTATATTTAAAAGTGGTGCAACATATTGTAACAGGGTGCACTTTTGGTGCCGCTGCTGTCGCCTGGTGTCGCTACTGATTTTGTGTGGGCAGTCCGGTTTGGGCCGGTTCTACAGCGCAATCGGGCATCTCTGCCCGTGGTTTGTGCCTTATTGAAGTTTTCCGTGGTTTGGACATCTTTAATGAAGGTAAAGCCATCTATACATAATTGCTTCTTCCCACGCCAGTAGTCGGGAACAGTTTTGTAACACGTGCCGAGTGTATTACTACCCGAAACAATGGTTTCGGTGCACACTGCGGCGGTGGCAAGTCGGTGTAAGCCAAGTGTTGGAACAGCCAACTTGAAGTCAAAATTAACCGCGTTCCAGAGAGATATTAGATAGATCAGTAGTAGTTATGCATGGACTAGTGTATTAGCAAGATCATTTGTTACGGGAAAATAAATACCTTGAAGTCACCGAACGTGAACACTGTGTACTATATAATTATTATCGTGTCACGTGTGTCGGCCATATTGCTGTCATTGACATTGCTATGATAGTAGTTTCAGTGTAGCAAATTGTTTTATTAGGAATGAATGTATGTCAATGTTAACAGTGTGCTGTGCCTATGTACTATATCTACGTAACCTGTTGTGATAGCCTGTGGATACTTTGTACTGTAAAGCTGGCGATAAGTAAGCTCTTATGACTAAAGGTTAAGGGTGACTGTTACGATGCTTTGCAGATTTATCCACGTATGCAGCCGGTATGCACTGTCATTGTGTTATACTGTCGTAAACCTAGACATATGTGTAAGAGATAAAAGGTCCTTTTTATGATAGTAATTATAAATGATTGTAGCCATGCAGGGTGTCTCGCCGTTCTTGACCACTCGCAATAAATTGCCTTACAACTACGGTGTGGTGTATTTATGCGTTCCATCATCAAACATCACTCGGAGGTTACTACAATATGAAATTACTGGCCAATTTCTCTTTTGTACAATTGAAAAAAAAATTTGAGAGAGTTTTCCTCCCTAGATTGGACAACTTTGTCAACGCTAAGGATATATTAAAGTTAAGTCAGTGCGTTTTCCGTACATATATGTCCCCATCTCATGCCATAAAAATGGTATTAATAAATGACATTTCAAATGCAACGGACAATAAGAAACATACTATTGGTGTAGTCATTGATTTTAAAAAGGCCTTCGATACAGTAGATCACGAAATACTTATAAAAAATGCATTTATATGGTGTGCGTGGAGTTGGAAATGGTTGGATAAAAAGTTACCTCTCTACCAGGAAGGAATTTGTCGAAATCAGTGGGTGCGCCTAGGAGCTGTTAAATATAAAAAGTGGTGTAAATCGGGGATCCATTTTAGGTATAAAGTTATTTGTACTCTATGATATTAACGACATTTGTAACGTATCAAAATTTGCTAGATTTATACACTTTGCCGATGACACAAATATATGTTGTGCCGGTAATAATTTAAAAGAACTACAAGCTATGCCAAATAGAGTACTTTCGAAAGTGTCTACATGTTTTGCTGTGAAGAAATTATCATTGAATCTGTCAAAAACAAGTTACATGTTATTCCGGAACCATCCGCCTTATACCGAAATAATTATTATCTTCATTAATAATCAACAAATAACCAGACTACATATAACAAAATTTCTGGGTGTAAATATTGATGACGCTCTGAACTGGAAATATCAAATAAATACGGTAAAATTAAAACCGTCGAAAGTTGCAGCAATTTACAAGGCAAGTTGTCTGATTGATAGAATGGAATGCATGTGTTGTACTGTTCTTTGTGTTTTCTATAGTTAAGCTATTGCTGTGAAATATGGGGAAACACTTACACCACATACATGCATAGCATTACTATAATACAGAAACGAGTAATTCATGAATGAAACTGGATAGAGACTACTGGAGCTGTGCAGCTACAAACACTGTCCGTCACAAACACTTTCTTTAAAAACAAACCATGTCGCAAAGTGTCCCAGAGACATCCCATGTCATGTCATTGGCACTAACTTGACCTCTTCATCACCTGGCGTGATTCTCTCAACAATATCCTCAACACACACAGATACCACAGCGCGGACTGTGACATTGATCACTTCTTGGTGTATACCAGGGTTAGAAAGCAACCCCGAGGCTTTTCCACATCAAATAGAAAGGCCGTCCACGTATCAACGTTAGCCACACTGCCCTCCCAGAGAAGAATCAACAGTTTCTTGATTGCATCGGACAGACATTCTCAAACAACCCCAGTCGCACGGTGCAGAAGCAAAATGGAACACTCTTCGCGACGTCATGTACAACCCGGCACTCACAACATGGCAAAAAGGAACGGAAAATCACTGATTGGTACGAGGCAAACATCACTGTCATGGAACCTGTCACCGAAGCCAAGCACTAAGCTCTTGTCAAATTTAAAGCAAAAAGAACTTGAATACACTAGGAGCTGCTAGGAACAAAGCCCAACAAACTGCTCGGCGTTGTGCCAACAACTACTGGTTACAACTCTGCCAGAGCATCCAAATGTCTCCGACACCTGGAACATTGGGGGCATGTATGATGGAATAAAGAAGGCAACAGGTCCGCCCATAAAGAACACTGCTCCACTGAAAACAAAGACAGGGGAGGTCATGTCCGATTGCAATAAACAAACGGGGAGATGGGTGGAGCACTACCTCGAACTCTACTCCAGAGAAAATACTGTCACCAAGGAGGCACTAGACACCATTACGAGCTTGCACATTATGGAAGAACTAGATAGTGAACCAGCAGTGGAAGAGCTCAGCAAAGATATCGACTCACTTGCCAGTTGGAAAAGCCACTGGAAATGACGCCATACCACCTGAAGTCATCAAGTACGGGAAATGTGCTCTACTGCTGCACCTGCATGAACTTCTCTTCCACTGCTGGAAAGAGGGAGCGGTTCCTCGGGACATGCACGACGCGAAGGAAGTGACCATGTATAAAAACAAAGGTGATCGCAGTGATTGCAACAACTACCGCGGTATCTCCTTGTTGGGTGTCGTGGGAAAAGTTTTTGCCCGCGTTGCCCTGGGCAGACTGCAGATCTTAGCTGAACGCATCTATCCCAAATCTCAATGTGGCTTCATAACTGGGAGATCCACAATAGACATGGTATTCTCTGTCCGACAACTGCAAGCGAAATGTCATAAGCAAATTAGACCACTGTATATCGCCGTCATTGAGCTTACTAGCAGAAGTGGACTATTCAAGAAGTGGAACAAAACAGAGGTGTGTCCTGACACCAACACTCTTTGGCATATTCTTCTCCCTGATGCTGTTATACGCATTTGGTCCATCCACAGAGGGTGTCTACTTTCACACCAGAACAGACGGAAAGCTGTTTAATGTCGCCCGCTTGAAAGCCAAGGCAAAGATGCGCCGAGTCTTCATTAGAGAAATGCTTTTTGCTGATGATGCCGCGCTAGCAACTCACACCGAGGAAGATCTCCAGCAACTAATGGACAGACTCTCCCACGCCTGAAAAAAATGGACTGATCATCAGCATTAAAAAGACAAATGTCATGGGGCAGGACGTTGTTATGCTGCCATCAATCAACATCGACAACGTGACATTAGAGATCGTTGATAGTACCCAGGCTCCACAATCACCAGTAATTTGTCACTAGACGCTGAAACAAAAGTTATAGCGATCATGTCCAAACTGTACAGGAGAGTGTGGAACACAAACAATGTGATAGAAAACACGAAACTGCACGTGTACCAGGCATGTGTTCTCAACAGCCTGCTCTACAGTAGTGAAGTCTGGACAACATATGCAAGACAAGAGAAGAAACTGAAAAGTTTTCACCTTCGCTGCCTTCAGTCGTATCCTCGGCAACTCCTGGCAGGACAGGGTCACGAACAAAGAGGTCCTGGAGCGTGCTCACTCCTACAGCATTTACACGCTGTTAAGCCGGATACGACAGCGATGGCTCGGCCATGTTCATCGCATGGCTGACGTATACCGAAAGATCTCCTGTATGGCGAACTTGTCACTGGGACGCGGTCTGCACAACAGAACTGACAACCACGACGGCGTAAACCATTGTCTGCTCAAAACATTTGATTTATGTATTTGTTTCTGAATTAAAGAATTTAATTGATTTATGTACGTCTATGTGGTGTGGACCGTATCAAACGTATGTAAAATGCACGAATTCTTAGTCATGTTGTCACAAACACTCAGAAAGACGAAATTAAGTCACCGGTGATTTTTTGTCAATGTGACTCAGTTGTGTTATGTATCAAGTAGGACAACTGCAATGTGTGTACACCACGTGTGTGTACCACGTGTGTACCCCACGTGTATACGTACACCATTTGTATACGCCAAAACTAGCTCTGCGTATGGACCTACGTTATGGAATCGGACTGATGTTACGTACAACGTCCGGACGATGTTACGTACTACGTAAAGGTACTTTTGCAGTTTAGCGCCGCACCCCAAATAACCATGACAACGGTAATCTACAGTCGCCAAACTTCACATATATCTGCCACATATATACTCGAGCAACATGACATGTCACGTGATAAAAAATTACACTTGCTGTGTAATAAACGATCAAAATTTACAAAAACTACACATCGTTAGCCAAGGCTGAAGACTGAAGTTCTCAGGAACTTCGTCTAGCGGGGGGCGCGTGCGTGCGTGCGTGCGTGCGTGCGTGCGTGCGTGCGTGTGTGCGTGCGTGCGTACATTGTGACGCATTTTATCAATAGTTTAACAAAAAGACCAAGGTGTGCTAAATCCAAGAGATTTTAAACAAGTATCAAATGTCAATACTCGTATTGACATGCAAAGAAAATTAAGTCATGATTATGTGTATAATCTAGTTGAACTTGGCTATTTATTATTATTTAAGTGATTATGTAAGGAATCTCATTTTTTTCTGATTTACTGTGTATGGTTGCTTCTAAAGGTGCCCCTTAAGAGCTTAGAAAACTTCTACAGTTTAAATCAGCCCAACCAATTGCATTATTTTATGACACAACATTTAACATAGGTGATTTGTATGTTTCCCTTTCACAGTGAAACATATCCTTTTCACAGATGAACCATCATCCATGATTTCTGATCCATGAAAGAAAATATCAAAGACATCATGAGCTATTTTTTTTACATCTTGGGGAACTGGTTCCTGGTTTTAGAAAGTGCAACGCAGCCCGGGTTACAGATAGAGAAAATGGATTACTAACACAGTCCAAAACGTTCTCTCTGGTATTTCTGTTTTACGCTGCTGGAATCACCTGAAACAAGATATCCGATACTGGATTAAGAAACATGGTGGGAAATCAGATGAAATATAAATTTATGCAGATCACCTGAACAATCGACTTCATTGTGAAACTGAAGAAATGTTTGACACATTATATGATAACATGTCATTAACTTGGACATATGCCTACTTGGAATATTGTAATCGTGAAATTGAGCCGAGTATAAAAAATCACCCAGGACGCTGGTTGATGGAAAAGCTTAATATGTATAATCCATTTAGTGGTATCACTAACAATGTTTCTGAAAGTATTAATCGCGTTTTAAAAAGTTTAACTTCATGGAAAAGCTAGCCAGCGGACTGCGCTTGATTAATCCTGTGGCATCTGCAAAGGTACTTTAACATGGAAATATACAGGGACAAGGCTGACGTAGGTCAATACCATTTAAAATCAATATTTAGGAATTGTTCAATTGCATCAGAAGAAATTCCCAATTTGGCAATATACTTTCTCCAAAAACATTGTAGAATCTA
>BSQZ01000072.1:2862500-2970000 GCA_033239005.1 Lamellibrachia satsuma | reverse complement strand
TTCCCGGAGGCCATGTCGTAAAGAGTGACACCCCGGTGTTCATACCTTTGAGAGCGTTCCTCGGTGGCCATACCGTAGCGAGCCACTCCCAGGTGGCCATACCGTAGTGAGCGACTCCCCGGTGGCCATACCGTAGAGAGCGGCTCCCTGGTGGCCATACCGTAGAGCGCATTGTCCGGTGGCCATATGATGGAGAAAGTTCCCCGGTGGCTATACCGTGGAGAGCGCTCCCCTGTGGCTATACCGTGGAGAACGTTCCCCGGTGGCCATACCGTGGAGAACGTTCCCCGGTAGCAATACCATGGAGAGGGTTCCCCGGTGGCCATACCGTGGAGAACGTTCCCCCGTGGCCATACCGTGGAGAGCGTTCCCCGGTGGCCATACCGTGGAGAGCGTTCCCCGGTGGCCATACCGTGGAGAGCGTTCCCCGGTGGCCATACCGTGGAGAACGTTCCCCGGTGGCTATACCGTGGAGAACGTTCCCCGGTGGCCATACCGTGGAGAGCGTCCCATTTATTTAACTTATTATAATAGTATATCATTATAATTAACTATTTCCTCACAACCAACAGCTATGGTAACAGTATACTCGTTCTCGTTGCCTGTATAAGATATCCCTTTCGAATAGAACTCACAACAACGTCAATATGGTGCGTCGGTCACGTAGTTACGTAGTCTGTTTGTTAATGACAAATGACGTTTTACGCCCCTGAGTCCACGTTATTACGTGTTTCTACATCAGCACTATTACGTCTTTTGATGGGAACCCTTGTCTCGCCAAGCGTCACGGGTCAGTACCGTGAACCGGGGCAGCATTGACTATTTGTTTCCTTCAAAAAAAGAAGAAGAAAAACAAAAAGAAGAAGATTTGCTATTTGCAAATGTTCATACTCATCTTCCGTGTTGTGGCTGTTTGTTTGTTGGGTGTGCCATGGTTTGGATTACAGTATATTATGACTGCCCCGCCACCTGTTTTAAATGTGTTATGTATCAATTTCATGGTATTCAAAGTAGCCCCTTAAAATAGGCTACTTTAACGCATCTTTTAAATACCGCAAACACAAATATAATAATGTTATTATTTTTACTATTAATGAGACCACATCATACATCCCACCCACCCCCCACCCCCCACCCCACCCCCACCGCAGCTATAAAACAAATATAATAAAATATAAAGTTAAGAGGGAGTCATCACACCATTAATCACAAAGACACAAAAGATCTCCCCATCTCAATTACTTTGAAAACTGTTTAAGTTGCCCTCTTTCCCAACTACTATCGTGGTTACCTGGCGATTCATGACACATGAAACTTTTGATAAATCGTCGAAAGAAGTCGTTTTGGTGCCCCGTGGTGACAGGAAAGGTGGTGAACAATTTGCAGAAAACAATGTTGTTTTTACATCATGACAATTGTTATGCTATATGTAACAAAATATGATATTTTTTAACGCAAAATTATTGAATATATCCGCCTTAATAAAACTGTAGTGTACGTGTGTTTTACGTTACATATTATGTAACATAAAACACACGTATTATTCTATTTCAGATAATAAACGTATGTTCTTATATAACGCGTTATACACTCCTCGGGACTGGTCAAAGCGATTTACACTTCCTTAGTAATTAATTCTCTCTTGATTTAAGAATGCAATCTAGGAATTAGCTTTGACGGGACTAGTTTTAATGCCTAATTAAGTGTTCCTCTCACACGTAGCTGCAACAGGACAATGCAGCTGTAACGGGAAGTAACCAGAACGGGCCCAAACCGTTGCAGCGACATTAGTAGGATTCCCTGACACATATAATGGTGTCATTTGCTACACGTGTGAATCATAGCTATTTAATTTAGTCTTAGAGAAACACGTATCGTACCAAACGCACGATACCGTAGATTTAACTATTTCAAGGCCAGCTACGGTTTCACATTACGTGTGCTAGTTTCGACCCCGTGTGATAACACTCGTGTGACTATATGTTATCGATCCCGTGTGATAACACTCACGTGACTATATCTTATATATGTCCTGCTTGCCGATTTCGTACATTTCGGGTCGACCAACATCGACTGCTCTTTGTTCGGTTTTTATGCTTCGGCGTAAAAATAGTTCATTTGGTAAACAAGGTAGTTAAAAACCACCCGCAGTGCCCGGTTGCTGCACGCGTTATAAAGACAGGTGGTATGCAACGAATCGATAACAAAAACCCTACACAGTGTCATTGTTGTCGGTTTCTGTACGCCGTCTTTGAGACGCGACAAAAAAGCCAAAAGTCAAAGGCGCATATAAATGTGTATTTAGACACTTATGACTGTAATGTCTAATGTCATCAAGCTGCTTAAAATAACGCTGTGAATTACCATGTAGGCCATGTTATATAATACGTACACATGCTTATCTGTATCCTCGAATTAAAAGTCAGTTTTAGAACACAGTAATAAAGCCGCCTTGAGGCTTTATTTGTGTAGGAAAGAAAACGACCGAGGCCTTCGCTTTGCAGTTAACTGAGAATGGTTGAGTCCATCGGTTTGCAGTTGATGTGAACGGCCGAGGCTTTCACTTGGCAGTTGACGAGGACTGCAGTTAAGCCGCTGTAAAGCACTCTAACACACGTTCAGAACTGTTGTTCCTGGTCAACATAATCAGCTGTCACGCTAACTGCACGACCACCTGAAATCCACAGGTTTCTCCAGAAATCTAAATCATCCATGTTGCATTCGTTCTGAAAGCGAGACTTATTTCAAAATGAAACGATTCCCTTCATAAAGGAAAGAAGTGGTGAAGACGAAGGATATATATTCTAACATCTCATAGTGTACCATAATTCGTTGATATAATTTGATCATTATGTGTCTGGCTTGAATGTTTCGACTGAAGTAACATGTCTACTGCACGCTGAACGACAAGGTCGATATTCATCAACATATAACGGTCAAATAACATTTATACATTGTGGTTCACTAAAACACATTTGAATTGTTAAGATGTTAGAATAAATATAGTTTATACTATGTATATTATATAATATGATTTTATGATAAAAAGGCAAAGATTCGATGAACACTGACGTTTCATATATATATATATATAATCGTTCATTTATGACATCAAATAAACAACTGGTGTACGACCGTGTTTTTACAAGTAACCAATGGAATTGTGATGTCGAACCGACGTAAGCAACATATTGTAACTGCAGTCAATGCGTTCACTTTTTTGCCGGTTACGCGACTTTACACAACTACGCTCCACAAAATACTTTCACGAAAACCGGTGAATTCACTAAATGATATAACATCTACGCATTTCGCTGAAAGCACACGCATGTAGGCCCATGCACGCGCATACACGCACACAGTGGACGATACAAAAGACATATACTGAATGAAAATTTCACTGCACATGCGTTGAAGCCAGCATCGCCAAACTGTAACACTTGCATATAATCGTTCAGAAAATATATAATTGTACTTTGATTAATGACGTCAGTTTTACACCTATTCAATGCTCGTTCGTTCCATAACATTTGTATATACTGGATACTCTTTCATTCCACACGAACATTTAGATCACTGTACAAGAATTTCAGTTGTATACCAATTGCTGTCCTGTTTCAAAAGACAATTAATGTCCATTTAACGAACAAACGTAATCTCATATCTACGTAACATGTGTCTTAAGAATGACAACTAACGTTTGCATGACACCACGACGTGAAAGCAATACAGCTTCTCGAAACCAATATGTTGTTGTGACAGCCGGCACAGCATATCGTCAATGCCGTCATGCGAACTAATTAAAAATAGTAACAGAGGTTCCATTGTGATAGTTCAGTTGATTCGAAATGACATGTGTAATGATATGTGCTTGCCCGAGCAAGCGGGTAATACGAACTGTTTTTCCACGATATGGAATGTTCAGTGACTGAACATTGAACAAGTAACATTTCTTTCAAACCTTTTGAGAAGCGTGTCATCATTTCCCACGCCAAAATAATAATATTCCCGCGTGCGAGACTTTCACAGTTGAACACATGTGTCGCATCTACGCAAACTTCTGAAGCACTACAGAGGTAGACAGATGTTGATCTAACCAATCTGAAAATTCACTCTTCAATTCTTTGGACAAGTCCACCAGGTGTTGCCTAGACAAGTCCGCCAGATGTTGCACTACGCACCCAACTGTTGCGGTTGAATCTCATCGACAGAGACACCTACTGACGGCGGGTTGTTGCGCGCCGTTTCTTGAGCGGCACGTTCACTTGGAGGCGGCCGTCCTTGCTGAGCCTCGACGTGATGCCGTCGACGTCGGCGAAGGGCGGCAGTGTGTACTCCTTCAGGCGCCGCGTTTTGCTGCACGCGCGGCCGGCGCTGTCGGTGGCGCGTCGCCGAACGCTGATCGCCAGCTTGCCGTCCTCCGTCACTTCGACGAGCAGGTCTCGTGCGCTGTACTCGCTGCCCGTGTTCACGAGGATCTCCAGCCGCTCGTCGCCGTCGCGAGACGTGTTCACCTGGTACACGAACGACTTGGGTGTCTTCGCCCCGGACGTCGGGCTCACCTGCGGGAAATGGTACAGCAGCGGCACCTCGATCTTCAGTATGCCTTTCTTGTTCATGCGTGACGTCATTCGCTGCTCGTCGGCGAAGCGTGGAAGACTGACCTTGTGCGTGAATGTCTTCGTGACGGCGCCGGCGGCCGTGGTCTCAACGGCTTTGACGATCACCTTGTTGGTGATGCGGTCCAGGTGAACGCTGACGTGCCGGGGCGAGAACTCACGCACGTCGACGAAAGCCTTGAAGACAGGCACGCCGGTGCTCGTGTCGACGTAGCTGTTTGTGCCGAGGTTACTGGCGTTCGGCGGTGGAGCGCCCTTGAGCTCGCTCTTGGCGAGCAGACGCTCGATCTCATAGCGCCATTCCTCGCGCTGTTCCTCCAGCTCGTGCTGGACGTCCCGCAGGAAGCGTTTGTCCGTGCGGCGTTTGTCGCGTCCTCCGCTTCGTCCAGTCGTGTGGTGCCCGGCAGTGTCGTGTCGGTGGCCCTCTGGCGGCCCGCCATACTTGCGACTGTCGTCGCGATGATGTGTTACACCCCTGCCATCTGGCGGCATGGCGTCACCTTCCCGCGCTCCATTGCGGTACACGAAGGTGCCGTCGTCTAGCGGCAAGTCGTATCTGTTGCCGTCGCGGTGATAAACGACCTTGACCGAGTCAGACGGATCGTCTAATCTATCGCCGCGACTACTCTCCTTTGTGTAGGTGGCGCTGTTAGAGCCAAATGGCACGTGGTTTGAGCCGCCGCGTCTGTCCGTGTGGTGGTGATGGTGATGGTGATGGTGGTACTTGGTGCTGCCGCTACTTCCGTTGTACACGGCGTTGCTGCTGCCACCTGGCGCGATGTCGCCGTAACTTCCTGGGCTGCCGTCGCTGACATTGTGGTAGTCGCGGTAGCCGACGTCGCCGTCGCCGTTGTCGTCGTCCAGTTGTATGCGGATGATACCGAGAGCTCCCGGGTCGAACATGGTTGTCATGACGTCATTGCACGGTGGTCAGAGAAATTCTGGAAACCAAAGTACAACTGGAGAGATGCATACACTATTCCAAGCAATCAGGAAGGTGCTATAAATTGTGAATGTGTGTATCTAACATCGTTGAGCTGTGTGTGCGTGCGTGCGTGCATGCGTGCGTGCGTGCGTGCGTGCGTGCGTGCGTGCGTGCGTGCGTGCGTGGTGGCTGTTTGTGTTTATGTGTATGTTTGTGTTTCTATGTGCATGTTTGTGTTTCTATGTGCATGTTTGTTTTTATATGTGCATGTTTGCGTGCTACGTTCTCGTGTTTGTGTGTGTGTGTGTATGTGCTCATAAATAGTTTACGAAATACCATGAGACATAACTAGATATGATGTATATGTTTGACGACCAGCATTCAATGAGTCGTATTATCGAATTACACTCAACGCATCTATACACCTAGATCACGAGAGTATCGCCCAGGTTGTGTTAAAACAATTTCCCAAACATATATAATATAATATATACAATTGTGACGTTCGTTGCATTGAAACAGCAGCCGCGTATATGAATATAATATACTCATGATGCTTTGAATACCTGCATATCAGCTGAATATCAGAAACGTAATTTTTTATATATATATATAAAGCTAAAAATTCAGTTGTATCGCTTGCGGATGCAAGAGTGGCTTCCCTGGTTTGCGGATTTAAATATTGCCCGGGTATCCACCTAAATTTGATGCATCCAGAAACCACTGGTGACCCACACCGACTACCTGCCTACTATAAGCGCCATCTTGCGCTGTGCAATGTACAGTGTGAGTATGTGTAGCCGCGTGTGTAGCCGCGTGTGCAGCGCTGCACACGACATCGGGGCGATCGGGGACACGTACATAACGCTGGTTGCTGCCCGGAGGACGCAACCAGTCCAGCGTGTGCTTCTGGCAAACAACCAACCGATTCACTCTTGATTAGGGTCAAACCAGGGCTTCTAATGAGAGAAATATTGATACAAGTTTGTCCTATGAAAGAAAACTGCATGAATATTATAGAATAGATACGGGGCCACATGGTGTCACTGTGAAATAGTGTCTGTATGAATAGTAGTTCGATATAATAATGTTAATTTATATCATATTGCGTTAGGATATGCAACACTATGAGAAAGTGGAGGTTTTGGTATTACGATATTAACAGTTATATTCACAGATAATCAAATCAGTCAGACAATAGCCGTAGCAAGCGTCCTGCTGGCAGGCAAATTACGACGGAAACTATCGCACCGCCGGTGTGTCGAGCGCAATAAGCATATTGTCCCTCGGGGTGTTACCTATTTACATGATATACAATTCAGCAGAACGTAAGTAGTCGCGGAGACGCTACATAAAACTAGGCGAACAGCGATAACGGTGACACAATGGGCGCCACGCCTATATCGATATCAGAACGCGTCTCGGGGGAACGGATACGTATGTTACACATACACGTGGCAAGCACGCACCCACGCACGCACACACTCACAAAACGGCTCCGCCTTCAAACAAATGTGAGCATCTGTCGACAAATAATGAGACAACTAGATCTGCTGCGCTGAGGTGCAGCACCATGAGGGAAAACTAAAGGCTGTCAGTAGTTGACACACAGAGGTCGGTGAATCACGGGAAACAGCCGTGTCGTGCAGCGTCGTGCACTCATCCAAACTTGTCCACTCAATATGTCTCATCATCTTCTCTCGACCAGTCACACCAGAATTACGTCACTCGTTTTACGCAGTCAACCATTTTGATAACATCAATCAACGTTACTCATAGTTTACTTTTTCGTCTTGAACAACACAACAATATACTTGTCTAACGTTGCTCAAGTAATGAATGTTACCTGATCCAACCACGCCCATTCAATCGCACACACTCATTCACCTATCTTTGCACTCACTCACTCACTCACTCACTCACTCACTCACCCACTCACCCACTCACTCACTCACTCACTCACTCACTCACTCACTCACTTGCTTGCTCACTTGTGCACTCACTCGCTCGCTTGTGCACTCACTCACTCACTCACTCACCCACCCACCCACCCACCCACTCACTCACTCACTCACTCTCACTTGTGCACTCACTCACTTGCTTGCTCACTTGTGCACTCACTCGCTCGCTTGTGCACTCACTCACTCACTCACTCGCTCGCTCGCTCACTCACCAGCAAGCCCGATGCTTTACGTCGCAGTGACTAGTTGAGGCACCCGGAGTAAGAGTATCGCTTGGTGCGACTTCAGACTGAATAATGGCTGCATTTATCCAAAGTACTCAATCGCTAGTTAGTTCCCGCCCGCCCACTGGCAAGTCACGCTTAACCGAGTCTCGCTTTACCGACGCCGTAATGTCATTCAACGTGACTGCGTCTTCGAAATGTTATCTTACCTGTATACTGCGAAACGCTGCTGCTTACTCTTAGTTATATATTCACTAAACACACCAGTTGCGATAATGACGTTATCAATGTATAATTTATCCAGCAGTATTTGCCTCCGACTACTTCTGAAAATGTTCGTAAGGTTACGAGTAAGACGATTCGACAGCGGCCACAGTTTCGTACATTAATTGCCCCGAGCCAGCTGCTCTGACGACCGTCTAATAGAATCGATCCCCAGTTGACAATTCACGGCCCCTCGTCACAGAAACTGCCCGCGGCGACAAGAGGCAATCACACTACCTACTGTAATGCGGGAGCGCACATGACGTGTTTAGGTTTGATGTACGACGCAAGGAAACAAAGAGGTTTGTGTCCGACGGGAATGACTGACGGCAGTTCTACCAACAGTCGGCTCGGTGTGGCCAGAACGACGTCAAATGGCAGAGAACGCAACGATTGCAGCTCGAGGGTAGCGACAGTTTAGTCAGTAGCCTCAAATACAACGATCGTGTATTCCCATGTCTGAAGTGTAAAGACTACACATTCTCTGACTTGACGCGTAAAGACTACACCTCCACAGACGTGAAGTGTAAAAACTACACAGTCACTAACGCGACGTGTATCGAGTGACTAATTGGAGTGTAGTCATCGACCTGAAGCTTAAAGTTTCATGATCACCGACCTAAAGTGTAAATGTTACACAGTTACTTATCTGAAGAGTAACTATAAGGACATTAACGTGAGGTGTAAAGATTACACAGTCACTGACGTGACATGTAAAGACTACGCACTCGGTGAATCACTGACTTGAAGTGTAAATACCACACACCTACTGACCTGAAGTGTAAATATTGCACACTCCCTGACTAATTACAAAACATGACGCATTGAAGCGCCATCTTCCGTTCAGTTCAACTGCTGCATTGTGAGAAAAACCAAGCCATCGAGATCGTCCTGATCGCCGACGTTATGGAATATGACAGGTCGTCTAACCGTTAGTGCAAATGGATGCGCACGTTGTACACAATGACTTAAGTGGAAACCCCAATCTGTCGATTTGATTTATGGGAGATAGCGCTACTATCTGGGGTGTTTTGGTAATATTGCATAGAATATGATTAGAGCCAAACTAATACTAGGTCTGGGCTGGGGCATTGTCGGCGTAAGTTAATGAGAAATGCGCCGTGCGTGACATGTTTAAATAGGATTATTATCTGGCTGCTCTATAGCCATAACTAGTTGGTGGTGCCGACTTGTAAAGGCTAAGGCCTGGACTTGAGGTGTGAAAGGTGTCGACTTCCAAGGTCTGGATCAGACCGAGGGAGCATCGTTGTCAGTTGGCATTTGGGGTGGTTTCGCAACACTGCCAACAACATCACGCTGGTGATAAACCATATTAGTCCAAGCGCACGAGGTTACGCTACTGTATCTCGGTCGTTAAACTCCGGACATTTGATGACTTCTAGTCATTTGTGACAATTTAAGCACGCATGCATCATATGCCTTGTTTGCATGAACACCTCATGTTGAAGACTGTTTGCATGACCACATTTATTACTTATGTGAACACCTCATGTTTGATACTTGTTTATGAGAACACCTCATGTTCATGACTTGTTCATATAGCCACCTCATGTTTTGGACTTGTTAAAATACGATCACCTCGTGTTTAAGACTTGTTTATGAGAAAACCTCATGTCCAAGACTTGTTCATATGATCACCTCATGGTTCAAACTTGTTTATATAACCACCTCATGGTTCAAACTTGTTTATATAACCACCTCATGTTTACGATTCGTTTATATGAACACCTCTTGTGTTATACTTGTTTATATGACCACCTTATGTTTAACACTTATTTATAGGACCACCTCGCTTTTAAGACTTGTTTATAAGCCCACCTCATGATTAAGACAGTTGTTGCCTCGCACAAAGGCTGGTCGTGTGAGACAGGATTACGTCCATGCTGATAAGACGTAAGTATTCTGCCTCATCACATTCGTCGTGTTTCCCTTTCTGATGCAATGAGTTTACAAAAAAAAAACTGACACACAACAAGAGTAAACAAAACTGCCACACAAAGCAAGAAACCCATATGACGAATGGACAAGGAAGCCATTGGCTTTCGAGAGTCCAAAGAGTTTCATCCATGTGTTATTTGTCAAGTTAGTTTTAAAATATTTTCACGCTTCCATATGTATCGGCAAGCCTATGGGGGGGGGGGGGCAAACGATAACAGATGTCTAGTCCAGTTGAGTATTTATGGAGGTATTGGGCTACGACCTCGACTTTAATATAACAATCTTTTCTATACTGAGTGTGAATACTGCCCTGACTAAACACTATTCACACGATCTTGGCTACTCCGTTCCGAAATCCTAAATACAGCACTAGTCTAGCTGGATGTCTGTAAATACGTATACTACTACTAATAATAAACTATTTATACACTCATATCCAGGGTAAGACCCTGTTCAGGAGTGTTTACATTTGACAATAACAGACTATATATATATATATATATATATATATATATATACCGTTGGTAGTTAAACTATATAAAAAAAAGTTAATAGTTACATTCAACTAAGAAATAATAACAAAAACATGTTTTTTTAAATAACTAGAGTAATAAATATTAACGAATAAATAACTAGAATAATATACAATTAGTAGACAATTAAAATAATAAATAATATGATAAAAGAGTAAAACGGATGTATGAGATATAAAGCTACATATTAAACGCAAGTTTAAAATAGTGTGTCTTAAGATGTGCTTTACATGTGTCCATGCACTCAATCGGCCGCAGGTCTTCAGGCAGCGCAATCTAGAGGGTCGGCCCCGCGCGCTAGAATGAACGACGATACGAAATAAAAATGCAGATAGCAATACCGGCAAGCTGCATGCCAAATATTTCGATATATGAAATCATAAACAAGTAGGCCCTACTTTAGTGGTTGATCGACTAAAAACAAGTTGTTAGAAAAGTTAGAAAGTTCTTGCTATAGTCAACCGCCAGTGTTGACGTAACGCAGCGTAGTTATAACCCGTTTGGGTCGTCTGAGGTCAATGCTTGCGGGGGTGGACGGACTTTAGTGTTACGATCGACTACAACAGCGCACACACCCATATCCCATATTCCTCAAAGGTCAAATACTTGACCCGCATCTGGACGCAGTTCATGCCGTACTGTTTTATGTATGCTCTACACAGACACACAAACTAAAATATTCTAGTAACAAAATGTAATTAAAGCTAGGTTTCGCCCGCCGGCATACCCTGTGTATATAGGCACGTTATGCTGCGATGCTTGTGCTTGCATGCATGCACATGAGTGCGTAGGTGCACGCGTGTGATGTGCGTGGAACCAACGATCGCAGGTATTCAACACAGCCACGCTACACACGCAGTCAGAGTCGGAGCATGTCGGCCGAGCCGGGGCCGCCATAAACAACGTCGATAGAACGGTGACCGACATTGAGCGCGCTCGTTGTTTATGTGAGCGCTCGAGTGTCGTGCGACGTGTACATACCTTGCCGTTGTCGACCGAACGTCGATGTGGATCTGGTTGTGAGCGTCTAGCTGGTTGGTCGCTGTTTGCTCGGAACGTGGCGTCGGTCCGAGGTGTCGTGTTCCACTATAACATCTCCAGTTGTAGCCGCCAGGTCAACTGAACAACCGCGCTGGCCGCTGTCTACTTGCCCAGTGAAGCGAGACGGAACGTTGTGTCACGTGATTCTGTGCGCAGCCGTTCGTCAGACGTCAACATTCCAATCCCACGTGGTGTGACCAGCGCGCCATGGCAACCCAATAATAATAATATTGTGGACAACGTGTGTATGACAGGATGACTAACGTACCGTCACCTAACGTAAATACTCGTCGACCAGTAAGATATCACGTGTAGGGGAAAGTGGGGCATGTCCGCACGCATCTTTGTTGACAAAATTGCGTAGTATTTGGTTTAAAAACTGTGTTCTACGGTAGCATCTATAACTCATCTAACTCACCTAACTCATCTAACTCATACATTGAACATTTGCGTCGGTAAGAAATTATAATCTAAAATGTTGTTTTTGCAGAATCTTATGCAATTGTATAATATATGCATATTGATGTGTTTATGCATTTTTGGAATGTGTGTCATTAATGTTGTCATTGCATAAAGAAACGTTATCGCCATAGACCGTGTGTGCAGGAAATTGGCAGTCTTCCCCCACCGGTCGTTTGGGGCATATCCGCACACACCTATGCACCCCAGTGCAGTAAGTTAATTTACATAACGTAGTAGATGTTATAATATATATATATATATATATATATATATATATATATATATATATATATATATATATATATATATATATATATATATATATTGTTTGCACGTTTACTTACGGATGTATTTGTCATATATGACACACGCCATCCGCCTATATGGATACTCATCAGATAACCCATGTTTCAGTATGCAGGAGGTATGACATGAACGCAGGATGTACTCAAGACACTGCCAGTATACAATCCTTGACAACTTCTCTAACTGAACCTCCCTATACACATTTGAAACTTCTGTGAAAAAGATGCTCCTTTCAAGTTGAAACAACTTCAGTGCATTGAAATATACATATTTGAACGCGTAAAATATGCACCGTTCCGTGATACAGGTTAATTCACTAACATATTTGATTCACAGATCAAAGGGACCTCTCAGTGGCAACCCTTATTGTAAAAACGCATTTTGAGATGTCAAAATACATACCCTCAATTACCCAATAATTGTGGTTTGAAACCCTAAATAGCTTTGTTGTGTTAACGTGTGTTGTACACAGAAAACATATAAAACGTGGAATTTGTGTCTCAAGATTGGTATACTGGAAATGTATTGAGTGCCCTCCACCTACCAAAATGGTGGGAGGTTGGCCTAATAATAGGTGGGAGGTGGGATTTTGAGGTGGGATGTGTTAGACAGTAAACCTATAACCTGATAGTTTATGTAGGTTAAATGTTTATATTTTTGAATTGTATAATAATAATGTTATGAATCCAAGTCTAATGTTGTTTTAGTTATGTGTCCTTTTGGTTTTCTTCGTCGTATGGCTTTCTGTGTGCGCTGTAGTTGAAACAGATCGATATCACACAATTACTTCACCACGTTTAAGCCATAGCATTATTTAAACTACAGCTGGCTATGTGTATATATATATATATATATATATATATATATATATATATATATATGTATATATATATATATGTATATATATATATATATATATATATATATATATATATATATATATGTATATATATATATGTATATATATATATATATATATATATATGTATATATATATATGTATATATATATATATATATATATATATATATATATATATATATGTATATATATGCATTTGACTCCCAAATAATATTTAGTGATATACCTAACAAGCTGTGTGTTGTTCTGCAGCCTGAAATTTACCATTGCAATTCGTGTTCTACTCTGTAGCAAAGGCTAAATCATATTTTTCAAAGGATGTCACTCAAAAATGGTTGAAGTGTTGTTCACAGTATATTAGGTTATCATGTTAGCGAACAGAAAATAATAAAAGTATTGGAGTTTGGTAAAATATTAAATGTTTCCATAGGATCAGTCCAATTTGCCATTTAGCAGATCGTAAATAAAATAAAAACTTTGGCCCACCAATGAATTACAGAAAAGTTTAGAAGAGAGCGCTGCAGTCCTGCAGAACATTTATCGATTTTGTTCATTTGGAACAGAGACGACTTAAGGCGGACCTCAGTGCACTAAACAGAAATAACCCAGAGCATGTTTGAATGAAAGTTTTTAAACAATATGTTGTTCACCAATGTAGAAACAATCTGACGGGCCACAGCTAAAATCTAAGGAATACGTACTTTCGTAGAGAGATATGTAAGCACTTCTTCACAAATCGTGTCATTGATTGTTCGAACAAACGCCCCGAAGAAGTCGTGTCAGCACCTACTCTGAACATCTTCAAGAAGAAATCGAGGTATCTATTATAGTCACCGGCTGAAAGATATTCAACCAAATATACTAAGTAAGTATACCGTGCTGATTTTCTCGAAAAAAGATGACTTGACAAAAAGCTCCGTGACAAGACAATACTGATATAGCCTATCGCAAATCCGGTTCGTTGGTGTCCAAATATGTAGCGTGTGAATGCCTATTTTTGTTCAAATCATCAAAATAATTTACTTTATTCGTTAGATCTGGTAAGGCTTAAAATATTGGATATCCATTGTTCTTGTCAACGTCGATCATGGGCGTGACTTCCATCCTCTCGCCGATCACATGACAAAGTTACGAAATTTCACAACGAGTTTTTAGCGTTTCCATTTTCACTCAGTGAATGTTTGATCAAACATAATTAAGTAATTTAACAGTTTGTCTGATGATTTCACAAAAACTACATACAAAAGTTGTTCAAACGAGCCACCCTTGCTGGATGGATTTTGAAATGATGTTGTGTAGGGTATTGTGTCGAAGCCAGGAGAGCTTTCGTCGTTTCACCGTTGACAACAAGGGCTCTTCAGAGCAATGGAATCCACTAGTTTCTCAGACATTCGTTGATTCTGTGTTCGATATTAGAGATGCGGAGCAGTCTCCGTACGCATTTCATTACAAATGCTTGTATGCGTGTCACTGTATCTGCTGTCATACTCTCGCATCCATAGAGGAGGATGGATTCTGCGAGTGCTCTGTAGAGCTAAAGCTTCGTTTGGAAGCTGATGTATCTGCTCTTCGTTTTGTTTTGACGTAGAAGACATGGCCACGGTGATCCTAGTTTTGATTTTCATTTTGTGCCACCAATAGCATAGGTGGACCCAATATATTTAAAATAGTCTACTTCCTTATGGCTCTAGCTCATGATTTTAATGGGGACATTCTGGTTGGTACTTGTTGACAAGTACTTCGCTTTTCTTTGAGCTGACTTCCATTCCAACAGCTCTTGTTTCTTTCAGTCTGAATTGAGGTCCTGAAGTTCATTCTTGCTACCTCGATATCGTATGCAAAACGAAGATTACAAATCGGTCTTCCAACAATAAATATTTTGGTGTTGAGGTCTTGGAGGATCTCCTGCATACTGTTCTCGGGGAATATGTTGAAGTGAACAGGTGAGAGTAAGCATCCCTGACGAACCCCTGCAGTTGTCCTAGAAATATATAATATTATAATAAGTTATATAAATAGAATAATAATTAACATATCCGTTCCCCGGTCCGACCACCGGAAATGCGACCCCGCCTAACCACCATAGATCCAATCTTGACAGTCCGACCACCGGTGAGCCGTTCTCGAAGGTAGGTCGCTCTCGACGGAATGGCCACCGGGGAGCTACTCTCGATGGTCCGGCCACAGGGGAGCCAGTCTTGACGGAATGGACACGTACGAGTGGGGGTTTCCCACCACGCCTACGCTAGGGTGCTTAGGTGTGTAAGAACTTGCGCATATAACTATCACCCCATCTGGAGTTCCAACACTCTTCTCCAGTGGTACACTGGAGAGCAACGACTAGGAGCTCTGAGACATGCTCCACAGTTCCATCTAACTAGGGAATGATCCAGCCAGCCATGATCCGTGGTCTCCTGATCCTCCGCCAGCAGCTGTTGCAAGCGCTTATACCCACAGTAACCGCTATTTGCTCATATCTGGGACATGGATTAGTGACAGCCGTAGAGCGTGTCCACGTACCGGTGGGACACGCACACTGCACCTCAGTGACTCCATACTTACTTACCTACTAACGTACTCCCTTCCTGTGCCGTCAGACACACAAGGCAGATAGCAGTCGACGCCACTCGTCTCTATCTTCAGCCATTCTTTCTAGGTCTTGTGTCTTAATCTTCTGGGTTTAGGCCTCTCTTGTGGTGATTCGTTGTAAAGTTTTCTTTGTCCGTCCTTGTTTCCTCCGTCCAGATGGTCTCCGGTACCTAGGCTAGCGCTGTCGATCGCCATTTGCGCCAAACGGTTTGCTACTTGGTGAGAAAAAAAATTGAACTCTTCACGAAATTGGTGAAATGCTATCGTTATCATTATTATTGACGTAATCAGCAGTATATCACGTACTGTCCGCTTACATTGGAGTTGTTTTAATAGACGCCCAATCAAGCCGAGCCGTCTAACCAGTGACCTGCCTGGCACATGGCCCAAACTATTTCCGTTTACTTTTCAATATCGATGACTTGATTGGCTCAGTATTTGCTCTTTTAAGTACTTCCTCGTTGGTTACAAATTCGTTCCATCTGATGTTTAGAAATCTGCGCAAGCATCCGGCCTGGAAACTTGCCAGTTTCAGTTTTATTTCCCCAATGTCTCAGAGCAATAGAAAAGCACGGGTGTAACATGACAAACAGTTTGTCTTGGTTTGTATTTCTTCAACAGAGCTGTTTAACAGGCAGATGTCATCAGCAAAATCTAAGTGTCCCAGCATTTTTCATCTGTCCAGTCTATTCCTGTTTTCATTTCCTCTCATTACAAAATACAAGACAATTTCAAACTTTCACTTTCACTTGTCTTAGGTGAAAGTACACAACCTTGTCTTACCCCAGTTGTTATCTTAAAAGTTTGTTTTTCCTGTTCAATATTTATTGAATATTGCGAAATCTCATAAAGATATTTGATAATCTTAATTAGTTTTAAGGCATTCCATATGTGCGTAAAATTTCAAACATGGAGTTTCTGTCAAATGCTTTTTGGAAGTCTACAAAGTTCATCACTAGAGAGGTATTCTACAAAGTTCACCACTAGAGGGGTATTATATAAAGTTCATCACTAGAGGGATCTTCTACGAAGTTCATCACTAGAGGGATCTTCTACGAAGTTCATCACTAGAGGGATCTTCTACGAAGTTCATCATTATAGGGATCTTCTACGAAGTTCATCATTAGAGGGATCTTCAACGAAGTTCATCATTATAGGGATCTTCTACGAAGTTCATCATTAGAGGGATCTTCAACGAAGTTCATCATTATAGGGATCTTCTACGAAGTTCATCATTAGAGGGATCTTCTACGAAGTTCATCATTAGAGGGATCTTCTACGAAGTTCATCATTATAGGGATCTTCTACGAAGTTCATCATTAGAAGGATCTTCTACGAAGTTCATCATTAGAGGGATCTTCAACGAAGTTCATCATTATAGCGATCTTCTACGGAGTTCATCACTAGAGGGATCTTCTACGAAGTTCATCATTAGAGGGATATTCTACGAAGTTCATCATTATAGGGATCTTCTACGAAGTTCATCATTAGAGGGATCTTCAACGAAGTTCATCATTATAGGGATCTTCTACGAAGTTCATCATTAGAGGGATCTTCAACGAGGTTCATCATTATAGGGATCTTCTACGAAGTTCATCATTAGAGGGATCTTCTACGACGTTCATCATTGGAGGGACCTTCTACGACGTTCATCATTGGAGGGGTCTTCTACGCCGTTCATCATTGGAGGGATCTTCTACGAAGTTCATCATTAGAGGGATCTTCTAACAAGTTCATCATTGGAGGGGTCTTCTACGCCTTCATCATTGGAGGGATCTTCTACGCCGTTCATCATTAGAGGGATCTGCCATTCGTTGGATTGTTCCATGATGTTCCTAGGAGTGAATATTTGATCTGTGCAAGATCTCCCGGTCGGAAAGCAGCATATTCTTCCATGACCCTCATATCAACTGCTTTCCTTATGCATTGTAGCACGATGGAGCAGAACAATTTTCCTGGGACTGAAAGTATAGTTATGCCTCTCTAGTTATTACAATTTCTCAGATTGCTTTTGGGGTAATTTAATCATGAAACTACTTTTCCAATCTTTGGGAATACATTCATTCTTCCGTATTTGGTTGAAGAGCTTTACTAGGATATCGATGTTTTCTTCTCCACTTTCATTTAACATTTCAGCAGTAACTGTGTCCTTTCTTGCTGCCTTGTTGTTCTTCATGTTTCTTATGGCATGCATCATTTCAGTTTTGTTGATGTCTCCCATTTGTATGTTTAAGACATCCATTTTATTTATCATACTAAAGTATATCTTATCTTGTAGAGCAGGTCTATTTAGAGTTTCTTGTGTCCGAAACATCTTGTCTTCTTCCCCTGTAGTGTAGTGGCCAATTTTGTCTGTGATAGGCCCTTCCAAAATCACCAGTCTCTTTGTAATTTAGTAAAGCGTGCGCATATAATTTCTATTTGCAGCTTCTTCGGCTAGTTTTCAATGTATGCCCTTTTATCTGTTCGTGCCTTCATCTTGACTTCTTTGTCTTGATAATCCATTTTAGCTTGTCCCTTTGTGTTCTCGTCTACTGCATTCAGTAGTTTCATTTTAGAAACTTTCCTTTCTTCTGTTGCTTCCCATATTTCTCTCCTGATCCATTCATCTCTTACCTTTCTGCAAGTTCTCAGAAATGATGTTGCAGTCGAAACGTAAGCATTGTTACTTGAATTCCCTGCGTCTTCGCTGTCTTCGAAAAATATCCTCCAGAGCCTCAAATTTATTCTTCAGTTCCAGTTGAAAAATACCTTCCAGAGCCTCAAATTTATTCTTCAGTTCCAGTTGAAAAATATCCTCCAGAGCCTCAAATTTATTCTTCAGTTCCAGTTGAAAAATATCCTCCAGAGCCTCAAATTTATTCTTCAGTTCCAGTTGAAAAATATCCTCCAGAGCCTCAAATTTATTCTTCAGTTCCACTTGAAAAATAGCTTTAATTTCTGGGATCTTTAGTTTCACATCAAATTTCTTGGATGATCCTTTCAGTTGCATCTTTCTGAACTTCAAGTTGGCTATGCAAAGATTGTGGTCACTAGCCACATATGCTCCTCTGAATGCACGTACATCAATTAGATAATATAAAGACTGTGGTCACTAGTCACATCTGCTCCTCTGAATGCACGTACATCAATTAGAGATGATAAAGATTGTGGTCACTAGTCACATCTGCTCCTCTGAATGCACATACATCAATTAGAGATGATAGAGATTGTGGTCACTAGCCACATCTGCTCCTCTGAATGCACGTACATCAATTACAGATGATAAAGATTGTGGTCACTAGCCACATCTGCTCCTCTGAATACATGTACATCAATTAGAGATGATAGAGATTGTGGTCTGCTCCTCTACATCCATGTACATCAATTAGAGATGATAAAGATTGTGGTCACTAATCACATCTGCTCCTCTGAATGCACGTACATCAATTATAGATGATAGAGATTGTGGTCACTAGTCACATCTGCTCCTCTGAATGCACGTACATCAATTATAGATGATAGAGATTGTGGTCACTAGTCACATCTGCTCCTCTGAATGCACGTACATCAATTATAGATGATAGAGATTGTGGTCACTAGTCACATCTGCTCCTCTGAATGCACGTACATCAATTAGAGATGATAAAGATTGTGGTCACTAGTCACATCTGCTCCTCTGAATGCACGTACATCAATTATAGATGATAGAGATTGTGGTCACTAGTCACATCTGCTCCTCTGAATGCATTTACATCAATTAGAGATGATAGAGATTGTGGTCACTAGTCACATCTGCTCCTCTGAATGCACGTACATCAATTAGAGATGATAGAGATTGTGGTCACTAGTCACATCTGCTCCTCTGAATGCACGTACATCAATTAGAGATGATAGAGATTGTGGTCACTAGTCACATCTGCTCCTCTGAATGCATTTACATCAATTAGAGATGATAGAGATTGTGGTCACTAGTCACATCTGCTCCTCTGAATGCACGTACATCAATTAGAGATGATAGAGATTGTGGTCACTAGTCACATCTGCTCCTCTGAATGCACGTACATCAATTAGAGATGATAGAGATTGTGGTCACTAGTCACATCTGCTTCTCTGAATGCATGTACATCAATTAGAGATGATAGAGATTGTGGTCACTAGTCACATCTGCTCCTCTGAATGCACGTACATCAATTAGAGATGATAGAGATTGTGGTCACTAGTCACATCTGCTCCTCTGAATGCATGTACATCAATTAGATATGATAGAGATTGTGGTCACTAGCCACATCTGCTCTTCTGAATGCACGTACATCAATTAGAGATGATAGAGATTGTGGTCACTAGTCACATCTGCTCCTCTGAATGCATGTACATCAATTAGATATGATAGAGATTGTGGTCACTAGTCACATCTGCTCCTCTGAATGCATGTACATCAATTAGAGATGATAGAGATTGTGGTCACTAGTCACATCTGCTCCTCTGAATGCACGTACATCAATTAGATATGATAGAGGTTGTGGTCACTAGTCACATCTGCTCCTCTGAATGCACGTACATCAATTAGAGATGATTACAATTTCTTCCTGAAGTAGAATTGGTCAATTTAGTTCTTGATGATGCTGTCCGGAGAGTTCCAATATTGAAGTGACACATCTCTACAAGTCTCTCCATTGTTAAGGGTTCCTATGTTGTTTCCCGTGACTTCAGTAACTCCCTCGTTGTTGTTGCGATTTTACTCTGAAATCTTCTAATTAGCCTTACTAACAGGCATCACTAAAAAAAATTCTTTTTCACCAGAAACCTGAACATCCCAACAACAACTTTTCCAGAGTCATCAGTTGGTATGACCACACTGAGTCTCAGCAAGCGTTAACACGAAATCAACACAAAAAGATGTTGAGTAATATTACAGATAAACCTGTTCAGTCAGCTGAACACAAGCAAGTATCAGACTACATATATATTTATATATGTATATAAAATGAAAGCATTTTAATGTAGCATCAGCAGCAAGATACACGTGTATGTGGTCTACTATTCTGTGAAATGGCAATATATGGCAGTTATCGACTGAAGTTTACAGAATACTGACAGATAGACGTGTTACAAGAAAAACAAACGTGATAGAGAACATAGATATGTTAAGGGTTAAGACACATACATATGTTACATGACATATACCTGCACAGGACACAGACATGTATGTTAAAGGACACGGATAAATGTATTACAGGACAGATACATGTGTTACAGGACATAGGTGAGCTACAGGGCACAAATATGTGCTACAGGACATAGATAGATTTGTTACAAAACACATATAGATGTGTTACAGGAAACATACACATCCAAATCTCACTCCAGCACAGATAAAAAATTGTTTGACCAAGCAAGCACTACAACTAAAACTGAAGCCATAGAATTATTCCATACTGGGCTCGAAGCCCTTTTCCAAGCCAAATCTGTTTCCAAGTTGAGTTCTAACACAGGCCCCATCCACTGATCTCTATAAATAACCTGTACATATAGAGGTCAGTGGCCCACCCAGTTTCCAGTGTGTGGCCTACTACAAACTCATGTTGCGGAGTTGCACAGAGGCGACACTCTGTGGCCGATTCCCCAACTTGGCTTCAATGGTTTCCAACATGGCAGCCGCACGTAGGGAGTGAATGTGTATGTCATGGCCGATGGCATCTTGGACGTAGCTCAACATTATGCCAATCTCGTTCAGTACCCGTTGTGTCTGCAACATTTGTCAAATGATCAACACATGTGATTAGGAAATCGGGACAATTCTTCCCATGCAAATATAAATCATACAATTCACAGGGAACTAACAAAGACAGAACATCCTACTTTAGCTGTAATAAGCACAACAAATGTAAATCTGATGGCTTGGACATGATGTGCATTGTTTTAGTACACATTTCAGATGCAGAAACATGCATGCATGCACGAAACCACAAATACAACCATTAATGCATGCATGCACGCACGCACACATGCACGCACACACAGAGCAAAACTGTATCATTATTGTTAGAAGTTAATATGATAATGCCTTATTTGTGATATAGCAGCTACTTATTAAATAGTATTAGTACTATTCAATATTAGTACTATTGCCATTAGTACTATTCAATATTAGTACTATTACTATTCTTCATCAACACACCTCTACCTTATAGTAGGTGTGTTGATGAAGAATAGTAGTATAAAAAGTATAGTTAACTGTTACCAGTATTAATTTCTGGTTATTTATTTGACTTACATGTTACTGTCAATTACCTGCCACATCGTATTTCTGGCATTACATGTTGTTTTGGGAGGAATATGGCTATATTCCATTGTAATACAGCTATATTTTTATTTTTTATATAGCTTAGCTACCAGCGGTATATATATATATATATATATATATATATATATATATATATATATATTTAGTCTTTTATTGTCAAATGTAAGCACATGTGAACAGTGTCTTACTCTGGATATGAGTGTGTAGATAAAGTAATTATTATTATATCCCATTGTAATATGGCTATATCTCACTGTAATATGACTATATCCTACTGTAATATGGCTATATCCCACTGTAATATGGCTATATCCAACTGTAATATGGCTATATCCCACAGTAACACGGCTATATCCCACTGTAATATGGCTATATCCCACTGTAACACTGCTATGTCCCACTGTAATACTGCTATGTCCCACTGTAATACTGCTATATCCCACTGTAATATGGCTATATCCCACTGTAATACAGCTATATTCCACTGTAATACAGCTATATCCCACTGTAATATGGCTATATCCCACTGTAATACGGCTATATCCCACTGTAATATGGCTATATCCCACTGTAATATGGCTATATCCCATTGTAATACAGCTATAACCCATTGTAATACAGCTATATCCCATTGTAATACGGCTATATGCCATTGTAATACGGCTATATCCCAGTGTAATATGGCTATATCCCATTGTAATATGGATTTGTTTCAAATAAAAACATTTTATAAAGTACATAATTTTCTTGTGTTTATCACACAAGTATTAAAAATCAAATGAAAAACTTATGGCAGTCGAAGAGCAAAAAATGCTATGCAGATTTCTGACAAAACTTTGCAGGCTTTGTTTGATGTAGGCACATTAATTTTGATGTAGGCATGTTTGATGTAGACATGTTTGATGTAGGCACATTAATTTTGATGTAGGCAAGTCTGATGTAGGCATGTTTGAGGTAGGCATGTTTGATGTATGCATGTTTGATAGCCTAACAGATTTTGAACACTATTACATTAATTTATGAATTTGATTATAATACTCATTTTTATCAATGTTGTATTTTAAGTGCCTCTGAACAGACTTTATTTCTGGCTACATGGTGCTATATACATAATCAGTATTAGAGCAATTTCATCCATATCCTCACATCCATATACAAACACCATTTTTTAATAATACTCTAGTGTATCATTGCATTTCTTGTTCATGCTGCTTATAACTGTAACTGTATATTTAAGATATTTGATGCCTGCTTCAATGCATCAGCTAAATAAGGCTGTGTGAAGCCATTATATTTATGAGTTTCTCTTGTTCGTTCATTTGTGTATTGTTCAACTTAGTATTGCACAATATTGTTGTAGAAGATACTATTTAAATTAGATTTTACTCATCATTCAGCCTGACCATAATTTTCAATTATTTAATAATCTTACTAGTTATTCTCTTATATGCATTTGAATAGTAACACAAACTGCAACTAGTAGTCAAATACATATCCAGAAATATTTAAATATTCATTAATGTTAGAGAATTGGTATTATCCAATTCTCATTTGAGCTATAACATTGTAGACAATAGTATTACATTGTATTGTACTATTCTATTTTTATCTTACGTTTTGTTGTCTAGACAACAGCTGCAACTTTTGTACTATAAGTAGGTGGTTCTCGCCAAAAGCCCTCCAGGGTTTTCAGAGAATCTTCACAGTTACACTGTAATTTTATTGTTTTCTTCTTTTTTTACATTATGCAATATTGTCATGATCACCTTGCGGGTGTATGTGACTGAAATAAAGTTAATTAATTTATTCATTATTATTAACATTCAATCAGAATAGGAATGCTTTAGGCACGTTACTTGAAACGGATTTATATGGCTTTATACAGAATTTCCAGTCAAAATTATGCAATTCAACCAAAAAATGTGGCAGGTCTGCTGCCACGGTGATGGCACACACGGCCCCTGCCTCTGTACCTCCTCTCCCATCTGCAGCAGACGGCCATCGGAGTCCCTGTTTGCAGCCGTAATGGACCTGAGCTTCTGGTGGAGCAGCTGGGGCAGACACAGAGGAGCCAGGGAGCTGCTCTCAATGCTCACTTGGAGCAGCTTCTCCCAGTAACCAGACAACATGGCCGGTACATTGCGGGTCTGAAACAGAGATTTAAGAATGTGTGATCTTGCATTGCCCCAGTGTGGTATAGAAAAGTGACCCCCCACTGCATATGAACCCAAAATATAAAGAGAATGTCGGCCAGATTTACGTGCATACATACCTATGTTATTTTAAAATTGCAGTCTGAACAATAAATAATTCGCAACGGGGTAAAAATTCCATGGGGGATCTATTTCTCTATTATAGACATGGGGGTGACTTTATTATTTCACACCAGTATAAGTCTTCCATTATCAGAGCAAATGTTTTGGCAGCAGATAATGAAGTACCCATGTGGGTTTTGCATGACGAGATCATTGGCAAGTCCATGACAGATTTTTCCATTTCCCTGTGTAGGATCTTTTACTGCCCCTGGCATAGACACCAAATAGAAGGGACTAACCATTTTAGTGTCTCTTCTGAAAGACACAGACAAAGTGGGGTGAACGAAATTGCCCAAGTTTTAAAACATTAGCCTGGAACCCTGGTACCCTCAGTCAACAGGTGGCCTATAACCCTGGTACCCTCAGTCAACAGGTGGACTAGAACCCTGGTACCTTCAGTCAACAGTTGGACTAGAACCCTGGTACCTTCAGTCAACAGGCTGGTTTTGAAATATATTGTGCTATGAGGCATTGTGTTGTGTGACATTGTGTTGTGTAACATTATATTGTGGGACAGTGTTCTGTGAGACATTGTGTTGTGTGACATTGTGCTCTGAGACATTGTGTTGTGAGATATTGTGCTGAGTGTCATTGTGTTGTGAGACGTTGTGGTATGTGACATTGTGGTGTGTGACACTTTGTTTTGTGCCATTGTTATGTTGCGTAATATTGAGTTGTGTGACATTGTTCTGTGTGACACACACCTGTGTGACATTATATTGTGTGACACTGTGTTGCGAGACATTGTGCTGTGTGACATTGTGTTGTGTGACACACACACTTGTATGACATTATATTGTGTGATATTGTGTTGTGAGACATTATATTGTGTGACACTGTGTTGTGAGACATTATATTGTGTGACACTGTGTAGTGATACATTATATTGTGTGACACTGTGTTGTGAGACATTATATTGTGTGACACTGTGTTGTGAGACATTATATTGTGTGAAATTGTGTTGCGAGACATTATACCGTATGACATTGTGTTGCGAGACATTATATCCTGTGACATTGTATTGTGTGACATTGTGTAGTAAGACATTATATTGTGTGACATTGTGTTGTGAGACATTATATTGTGTGACATTGTGTTGTGAGACATTATATTGTGTAAAATTGTGTTGTGAGACATTATACCGTATGACATTGTGTTGCGAGACATTATATCCTGTGACATTGTATTGTACTGACACCAGACAGACATTGTTTATGATGTTCTACAGACCAGGACGTTGATTTGCATCCTCAGTTCATCCCTGGTCTCGTCTTCCCTCTGCAGGGGAGAGATCTCCGTGTTCCTCTTCCTGATTGCATCCTTCAGCTCAATGCCACAGTGGACGATCTCGGAGAGACTGCGGCCGACACTAATGATGTACTCGAGTTGTGCTGCTGGACTGTGCAGACTCCGCCATACCTCCGACACGAATGACTCATCCTGGACATCAACGTGTCATTGCGTCATGATGCCATGCTTTTTGTGTCATTGGCAAATAATAATGATAATTTATTCACCCAAATGCAAATACAAGAATTAATAAAGAATGTAACTGATGGTGGGTCGCTAGAATAAGTAGCCACTCGGTGACCTGGCATATACAAATTTACTGTAAAAAAAAGTTGGCGTCTGACCAAAAAATTATTACATAGTTCACCATATTATTAAAACATGTATGCACTTAATAATTACTAACTATAAGGAAACAACATATTTTTCATTTGTTTAGCAAATGCTTTTATTGTTTTACCTTTTTGTAGAGAATTCCAAAATTTTACTCCTACTACTGTATTGTGTAAGCACATATTGTTGGGATATCATAGAGATGTCAATTCTAGTGATATGTCTTTGTGTTTAGACATCATGCTACTAAAATTAGAATATCATAATGCTAAATAAATGATATCACTCTAGCCATCCTCGACGAATGAGGATATCGTGGTGTTAAGGTGAGGATTCCATACTGTAAAATGAGGATACCATGCTGATAAGCTTAAGATAAAAATGTTCTAAAGTTACGTAGCCATCCTACAAAATGAGGTTAGTATCCTGCTAATCCGAGGCTGTCATCCTGAATATCCAAAAGTATTACAGTGTTTCATTGATCAGAAGAAAAGTACAAATTGCAGGCACATACGTTGTACATAAGGTGTCCAGTTAGGAGCCAGCGATGCACATTCAACCAATCAAACCGCTTCTTTGCCTCGACTGCGCCTTGATTGACTTGTTCAGAGGCCTGTTCCAGGTTGCGCTGACTGTAGGGGTCGCCATTGTGAGGAAGTCCTCCATACTTCATATGAAGGGACATCTAACAATGGAAACAACAACTTATAGTATCTGTAAAGTTGTTCGTGAAGATGCAGAAAACTTGTATTAATAACCTGTTCTACTATATGAAAGCACAATCCTGAATATATTCATAATCATTTTAAAAATGTTAACAAGATTGCCGTTCAAGGCAAAACACCCAAATGGCAAATGGACAAGGAAGCCATTGGTTTATCGAGAGTCCAAACATTTTTCATCTATGTGTAATCTGTCCTTTTAAGATTTGTCAATTTTGTTTTTAGACATATTCACGCTGCTAGCAGTTACACAATGTGTAGATAATCTGTTCCACTCCTTTATTGCCCTCTGTGAGGTGAGAACGAGTACTTCCTGATATCCAATCCACACTGATCCTTTATTGATGTTACTTCATGTCCTGTAGTTTTATCTTAAGTGAGAAGACTTGGATGAATAACTTGTTCTACAGGCTCACTGTGTTGATTCTCTTGTTCTACAGGCTCACTGTTGATTCTCTTGTTCTACAGGCTCACTGTGTTGATTCTCTTGTTCTACATGCTCACTGTGTTGATTCTCTTGTTCTACATGCTCACTGTGTTAATTCTCTTGTTCTACAGGCTCACTGTTGATTCTCTTGTTCTACAGGCTCACTGTGTTGATTCTCTTGTTCTACAGGCTCACTGTTGATTCTCTTGTTCTACAGGCTCACTGTGTTGATTCTCTTGTTCTACATGCTCACTGTGTTGATTATCTTGTTCTCCATGCTCACTGTGTTGATTCTCTTGTTCTACATGCTCACTGTGTTGATTCTCTTGTTCTACAGGCTCACTGTTGATTCTCTTGTTCTACAGGCTCACTGTTGATTCTCTTGTTCTACAGGCTCACTGTTGATTCTCTTGTTCTACAGGCTCACTGTGTTGATTCTCTTGTTCTACAGGCTAACTGTGTTGATTCTCTTGTTCTACAGGCTCACTGTGTTGATTCTCGTTCTACAGGCTCACTGTTGATTCTCTTGTTCTACAGGCTCACTGTTGATTCTCTTGTTCTACAGGCTCACTGTTGATTCTCTTGTTCTACATGCTCACTGTGTTGATTCTCTTGTTCTACATGCTCACTGTGTTGATTCTCTTGTTCTACAGATTCAATGTATTGATTCTCTTTCTTTCTTTCTTTCATAGTTAGGAATGAACTGGTTTAACATGCATTGGTGATAAAGTTACATTTGACAAGTTAGTAACAGCTATCCAAGCTATTCATTTACTGTTTCTTGTAAGTTAGTCTATTAGGTTGAACCCATGTGCATGTTGGTCCTCAACTTGACCAATTTAACTTAAATAAAAAATAAATGACATCATAATTGCTCTATTTAGCTCTATTTTAGTATGAACTGATTCGTCAATAGTTGCCCAAGAAATAAAAAAGATATCAATGTTTGGCTCATACTTCAGTACTAATGGATTGAATATAAAACAACATAAACACTCACTGTGCCCAAAATATATGTTTTAGTTATTTCATTTATATTTTAATCACAATTTCTGTTGGCCTATTTTTTTTAAATAGCTAGTGTTTTGTGCTTACTTGGATGCCATTTTGGACTTTTCATTTCATGGGGCAATGTTTCTTATGTTGTGAATATCCCAAGGAATCTGCTGGGAAAAAACATTCTAAAGTGGTCCATGGGGTGGTACAATAGATGTGTGATGTGTTAACACAGGTATTGTGGTGGTGTGTTGCTTGCCATGGGACATAGGTGTGTAGTAATTGTGACTGTGTAATTTTAGCACATAGGTATGTAGTAATTGTGCCTGTGTGACGTTACCACATAGGTGTGTAGTGATTGTGCCTGTGTGACTATAGCACATAAGTGTGTAGTAATTGTGATTGTGTGACTGTAGCACATAGGTGTGTAGTAATTGTGGCTGTGTTACTGTAGCATATAGGTGTGTAATAATTGTGACTGTGTGACTAGCACATAGGTGTGTAGTAATTGTGACTATGACTATAGCTCATAGGTGTGTAGTAATTGTGACTGTATGACTATAGCACATAGGTGTGTGGTAATTGTAACTGTGTGACTATAGCACAGGTGTGTAGTAACTGTGACTGTGTGACTATAGCACATTGTGACTGTGACTATAGCACATAGGTGTGTAGTAATTGTGACTGTGACTATAGCACATAAGTGTGTGGTAATTGTGACTGTGACTATAGCACATAGGTGTATAGTAATTGTGACTGTGTGACTATAGCACATAGGTGTGTATTAATTGTGACTGTGCAATTATACCACATAGGTGTGTAGTAATTATGACCGTGTGACTATAGCACATAGGTGTGTAGTAACTGTGACTGTGTGACAATAGCACATAGTGCTTTGTGCGGTAGTATTTTATATGGTAGTTTTGTTTGTACTTACCTTCTCTCTGGAAGGAAACACGTATTGGTACAGATTGGCTGTGTTCTCTGGGAAGAAAATTTGATGCCTGTAACAGATGCAATATGCTTGTAAATACTTTGTGGTGTATGATATAAATTACAAATGTTATTGGACATAATATAAAATTAAATATGTAGTGACACATATATTCATGTTGAGTGTCATCATGAAGAACATATTAACCACAGATGATGCACAAGACATGACAAGAGTCATACAGAAGACACACTCTACAAAACAACATGACACATGATAATGACATAAAACTCAATATTACATTACAAATTGCCAAAGAACTATGTGTTACTCAGTATAATTAATATTACGTTATACATTCAGACTTGCCAAGTTTTGATTTGCCCCAAAGAGTAGATTTGTTGACGTAATTTACCTGATACATAAACATTTTATCGGTTATGCTGGCATCACAGTTTACAGTGAATAACATGCTTTTTCATGTAGGATTATTCCCCAAGTGCAGGGGAAATAGACAATTTATACGAGTGATGGCACCATGGCTCCAGTAGTGGCACCATGGCTCCAGTGATGGCACCATGGCTCCAGTGATGGCACCATGGCTCCAGTAGTGGCACCATGGCTCCAGTGATGGCACCATGGCTCCAGTGATGGCACCATGGCTCCAGTAGTGGCACCATGGCTCCAGTGATGGCACCATGGCTCCAGTGATGGCACCATGGCTCCAGTAGTGGCACCATGGCTCCAGTGATGGCACCATGGCTCCAGTGATGGCACCATGGCTCCAAGTATGGCACCATGGCTCCAGTGATGGCACCATGGCTCCAGTGGTGGCACCATGGCTCCAGGTATGACACCATGGCTTCAGTGGTGGCACCATGGCTTCAGTGATGGCACCATGGCTCCAGGAATGTCACCATGGCTCCAGCGATAGCACCATGGCTCCAGGTATGGCACCAAGGCCCTAGAGGTGGCACCATGGCTCCAGTGATGGCACCATGGCTCCAGTGATGGCTCCATGGCTCCAGGTATGGTACCTTTGCTCCAGTGATGGCACCATGGTAATCCTGATAACTTCTCTGATATTATGAAAATATTTGCTGACCCAGCTTAGAAAGGCAATCTATAGGGAAGACATACATTGAACTGCCCATTTACTAGTCCAGTCATATCTGTGCCATTTTATATTTGTCATGACATTGTTATAACATTGTTATGACAATGTTATGACATTGTTATAATAATAATAATAATAATAATAGTTCTATAGTGCCTAAATCCTCAGGAACCTGAGCTCAGAGGCACAACAAAACAGAATCATTAAGCATAATCGTGAACAGGGACGCACAAAAGTCAGTATCAGAACGAGGGACAACCGAACATTTAATACATTGTTATAACATTGTTATGACATTGTTGTGACATTGTTATGACATTGTTGTAACATTGTTATGACAATGTTATGACATCTTTATTACATTGTTATAACATTGTTATGACAATGTTATGACATTGTTATAACATTGTTTTGATGTAATTGTTATGATATTGTTATAACATTGCTATAGCAATGAAATAATGTTGCTACCACATTGCTATGACTTTGTTACAACAATGTCGTACTGTTTTTTTATGACATGGTTACAACATTACTCTTGGCAACTTTGATCTATGCTATATGGGAGCATGTCATCTTCAAAGTTGAAGCATTTGTTCTCATATGAAGAAAAAGTCCAATGACTGTCACTTTATAAAAGTGTTACACATGAGCAAGTGAGAAAGAGATGGTCAAGAAGTGGTCAAGAAGCAGTAGTATACTGAGCCAACAGTAGACTTGGCAAGGACTGTCTTGTGCATGCATCTTACTCAGTCAGTTCTGTGTTCCAGTAGTGCAGTCGGAGATACTTCACAACAGGGACGTATCTCCACTGACGCCACACAAATATCTACAACACATACTTTCACTTTGATATGTACAGCAATAGCAAAATGTAATCTTATGGTCTATAGGTCCAACAGTTCACATGTCAAACAGTACAACATAGACAAATTACCAACTTTTCATATACTGTTAAAACAAATTAATATGATTCCATTAATTCCCAAGATATCAGGAACACTGGATATATGAAACATTTTGGCCAAGTGCCGACATGTTTCGTTAACTCATTAATGATAGTCTACTGTATATTTGTGTGAGGATCCTTCGTGCACAAAACTGCGCTCATTTAAGCTATTCTGTGCAAATGACGAACCAATTTGTAAAAAAAATTTATTACCACCAGATATTTGCTCCCCTTTGTAATTACTTTCTTGCATCCAACTCGGGCACCTAAACCTCTGACGGTGGCAGGCAGAAGCTCCTACCTTCCAGTAGATGGGCTCCTTGGCAACAAAGCGGTGTTCCAACTCCGCCATAAACCCTTTCTTGCGCTTCCTAACACTCGCTATACTCCACAGGTTCTCTTCCCTTCCCATGAACACTCCCAGGATCACATAGTCACGGCAACGACTGGCGGTCATGAGTTCGTCATACACTGTCAAGTGGAGGTACAAATCATAGATAGATATACAGAGTAAAGACATAGATGCATGTCTTTATTTTCCAAATAACTGTATTAAACTAATTTAGTCCAAGTTTATAATCAGGACCATTTCAAATGGTCCCTTTACTTACTGCATTCACATGCACACTCACATGCACGCACGCACGCACGCACGCACACACACACACACACACACACTCACTCACTCACAATCTCACTCTTTCACACACACTCTCACACACACTCTCACTCACACACTCACTCACTCACTCACTCGCTCACTCACACACACAAAAAAGAAAATCATCAAGGCTAAAACAGAAACAGTATAGCTTTAACAAAGATAGCCTACTGTTGTAATGATGAATTCAGATAGTAATGGGACACTGACCCAACTGGGCATAGATGGGAAGGGCTTCACCCACACATCCTGTTGGCCCTTTAATGTAGCAATGCTCATGGAGTTCAATCTGCCTCATGTAGGGGTCAACCGCCCCATAGAGCGTGCAGTGACCACTGACAGCACAACTCATTGAAACCTATCAACAGACCTCTTAATAGGAGATGTGTCCGTTACATGGAAGGTCAAAATAATATTTTTTCATCAACAAGTTGCTAGTTCATTAGCAAACTTTAACTTATCAAATCATCAGGTTTCAAGGAAACATTACCATGTTGCATCATATGTCTGTTTCAAGTTTTTATTCCAAGTGAAACATTAGGCATTGCTACAGTTCTTGTAATTATATGACAGATACGTTAATAATTATCAAGGAAACTGTATAAATTAAAATGGTAGTGTTACTATAATATAATATCACGATTATAAGAATAGCAACAGCAAAGATCTTCATGGACTGTCTTAACTACTGTACGCCTGTTGCATTACCCATTTCATTAGAGAAGGTTAGAATGCTGTCACCTCATACATGTCCTCTTTGTGACTGGGTTCATCCCGTAAGAAGTCATGAACGAGCTCCATGAACTTGTCAAATGCTGTCACATCCAGGGCTGTCAGAGCAGAACTTACCCCTGTTGACACAGAAACATGAGGCATTTTAACAACTTTACACGACATAACTTATTAGTAATAATATGAATATATATATATATATAATTTTGTTTTCATAACATTTAAATTTCTCAGTATAGGTATGCCATGCAATGTTGATAATAGCCCAGTTCTTTTTAACATATCCAACAGTTTAAATACCTGTAGACTTTCGCCATCTTTTCAAGATGACTTTTGCAGTACAATTGAAGAAGCCACCTATTTTCTTGTTGGACATGTTAAAAAGAACTGTGTAATTATGAAATTGAACTATCCTACAGAATGTCAACAATGAATGTTCTCTGTGTCAGCACTTTGATGTCAGCAAGCACTGTTTTCAGTTGTCAGCAATGTCCAAATCTACACTGACTCAACACTGAAGCTTTGATGTCAGTGAGCACTGTTTCCAATTGTCAGCAATGTCTACATAAACACTGACTCAGCATTGAAGCCTTTGGTGTCAGCAATCACTGTTTCCTATTGTCAGCAATGTCTACATCAACACTGATTCAGTGCTGAATCCTTTGATGTCAGTGAGCACTGTTTTCAATTGTCAGCAATGTCTACATCAACACTGACTCAGCACTGATGCTTCTGATGTCAGCAAGCACTGTTTCCAACTGTCAGCAATGTCTACATCAACACTGACTCAGCACTGAAGCCTTTGATGTCAGCAATCACTGTTTTCCATTGTCAGCAATGTCTACATCAACACTGACTCAGCCCTGAAGCTTTTATGTCAATATATGCTGCTTAGTCATCAGCATGTCAGCATAAACAGTGGTTCTGAAACCAGATAGGATTTGTAACTACTGTTATAATAATTTTTGACATGTCACAACCAGCCATTTAATGCTTCAAAATCTGACCTTTTTAAAATGCTGGTGTCTAATTATTATACAGGCACAGTCAATAATTATGTCAGCTGCATCAAGTAAATATGTTTATATGCAAGCAAGACAGCAAGACTCCAAAACAATCAGGTACTGTTTCTTTAATGAATGTCTTACCATGCAGGTGGCAGGAAAACTTTATTAAATTGTATCCCAATAATGAAAAAAATAATTTATGCAGAATCTATGTTGACATCATAAAATATACTATTGTTGTGTTTGTCTCACTCACCGTACACATTGTGGCCAGGTATGGTATATATGTAGTGTTGACCATCGTCCTCTTGGACGGTTCCATGCAGTATCCGCTGCTGTAGCTGATTGTCTGTCTCAGCACACAGCTCCATGCTGGTTGACAGACACCATTTGACCATCGGTCAACCAAGGCAACGGAAAATGACAAACAAACTTCATAGTTGCTCTCCCAACAGAAAACTTTTAAATCAAATAAATTACTCTGACTCATACTTGAAAACATAAGGTACTATGAATATGAAACATTGTGTTAATTAATTAATGACATACATTCCTCGTATTTGTGATTAAAAAACCAAGCTAAATTTGCTAACAAGACTACCAAAATTATCCTGACATTATGACTAAATACTTTTATCAATTATCATAATATTATAATTATTAAGATTTTTCCTCATTATGACTTAAATAATATCTTATTTCAATTATCTTTCTTAATATATCCCTGTCTTCCCATTCGACCCTTCCTCCCTACTTCCCTCCCTACCTGAGGGTGGCCTGTCGGAGGGCTGACACAAGGTGGGGGAAGGGGTTCTTCGGCAGGTTGGAAATTTCCCCAGTCAGAAGATCCACAAGAAACTCTGACCACACATCATCCAGATGGGTGTCAACCACGTACTGCAAGGGTAGGGTGAATAGTGAGGGTGTGACAGGGTGGGTGAAGAAAGGGTGCTAGGTTAAAGGATATGGTGTGGAATGTTGTGGGTGAGTGGAGAAGGGGTGATGGGGTAAAGGGTGGGATGTAATGGTGGATGGGGATGGTTTGATGGGGTAAATGGAGGGGAAGTGAGGGTAGGTGGGGAAGGGGTGATGGGGTAAAGGGTGGGATGTAATGGTGGATGGGGGTAGTTTGATGGGGTAAAGGGAGGGGAACCGAGGATAGGTGGGGAAGGGGTGATGGGGTAAAGGGTGGGATGTGAGCATGAGAGGGGAAGGGGTGAAATGTTAGAGTTTACATTATGTTTAAATTTTTCATATTTAAAAAAATAAATTATAACAACTGGGGTATTCTAATTACCTGAGTTTAAAGCTGCTTCCTCAAATGGTTCAGCCCATCATAAATCTGGTTCATTTATTCCAGATGTGTAGTGTGTGACTAGTTTAAGTAATGTGCTCAGTCTGTTTAATAAAAAAGGCCTATTTTTTAAAATCATCGAAAGAATTGACTTCAGTCATTAGATCTGGTAAGGATCAAAATACTGGCTATCCAGAATGGTAAACACTGTGTGAGTCAATGCCGATCATGGTCATGACTGAAATTCTCTCACTGATCACATGACAAAGTGAACAAATTTCACCAGGGGTAAAAATCATTTCAGCATTTAAATTTTTACTTCACTTAATGCTAGAACAAGCATTAAGTAATTCAATATTTGTCTGATGATTTCAGAAAGACTACATACAAAAGTTGCCCAAACAAGCTAGCATGTTGCATTGGATACTAGATAGGCTTGGTTTTTCGCAAAATTCATTGACATTAGCAAAAAATCGGATTGAGGATGCACCTTTAAACAAAACAAAGTTCAACTATTCTGTGATAAACAAGTTACTAAGTAAATAAAAATGTTAATAAGCTACATAAATGATGTAGGAAGTAAAACAGCCAGTGAAACAACTCACTGTCAGTAGAACAGCTTCCTTTGTGATCTGTCGCGGTCCATCAATCTGTCTCATGCATGACTGAACATTCAGCACTGTAACAATGTGGACACAATTCATGTAGCACAGTCCAACAAGGCCATGTTACAGGATCTGTAACAATGCTATATAATGTAACAACAGCAACTAAAGTACCGTGAAACATGTTTCTACTGCAACTACAAATTATATACCGTATTCGACCTAATGAGCGTACAGGATGCTTGAAAAAGAAACTGCGCCTGGAAAAAATAAGTAAACAAAAATATGTTCTTATCAGCGTACATCAAAATTTTTTTGTCTAGACAATAACGAAACTGTTTAACACTACTGGTGTTACTTGGTGACTAGTGTAGAACAACTGAAAAGTGGTGCCAACTGTTCAACACCAGGTGGCAAAACTTCAGTTGTTCCACACTAGTCAAATTAATCAATTATGTTTCCTACTGATTAAAACGATACGGTACCCAGGTATTCCAGAACCTAGACCTATCATTTCCCATGGATTTCCAATATTCAACACAGATGTTTGGAGGAATATAGCCATATCCCATATTTACACCAGTCTTTGAAGTTATCTTGGCACATTTCTGGCAAAACTGAGCAGACTTTGTTTGACATTCAGTTTCATTCAATTAAACTAGTCATGAGACTTCAGGCTGAACAATTAAATGAAGACATACCTTCATTATCATGCATCATCAGTTTCAATTCTTCCATGCCATGCAACCGAAGAGTCGACTATAAAGACAAATAAAACATTATATGTTATTTATCTCCCCTCTCTCTTTCCCGTTCTCCAACACAGCTCTCTATATATTGTTCTCTCTCTTTCTTTCTTGAGAACTACATCACTCCCTCTCTCCCCCCTCCCCTTACTCTCTGTCTCTCTCTCTCCCTCCTCTCTGTCTCTCCCTCCCTCCCCCTCCTCTCTCTCCCTGCCTCCCCCTCCTTTCTGTCTCTCACTCCCTCCCCTCCTTTCTGTCCCTCCCTCCCTCCCCCTCCTCTCTCTCCCTGCCTCCCCCTCCTTTCTGTCTCTCACTCCCTCCCCCTCCTCTCTGTCTCCCCTCTCCCTTCCCCCGTTCTCCCTCCCTCCCTCCCTCCCTCCCTCCCTCCCTCCCCACTCTCTCCCCTCTCCCTTTTATTCATGTTGCCAATAACTATTCTTAAGAAAATACTGTTAAGAAAAACGAAGAGAAAACCTGAGCTCCAAGAGATGACGTATTACCATATATTACCTCAATCTGTGTTGGTGTAAATTGAGCTGCATCAGGGAATGCTTCCTGCATCGTCTTTATAAAATGCTACGAAGACAACAAAAACACCATAAACCAGTTGACTTCCACAAAGAAATAGTTTTACATTCATTTTACTCATCAGTTATGTTAAATAATCTCAAACACTCATAAACATCTGAATGTTTTTTATTTGTGGAAATTTTTATCAAGTTGGTAGATATATCTGATAAACAATTTCCTTCTAAACACAACTATTGAGATGACTTAATTAACATTGAGTAAGTCATCTCAATAGTTGTGCTCAGAAGAAAATCATTATTCATATACTTTGGAATGTTGTTTAAGCTGAGAATCAGACAGAGAGGTAAACACTCATGTAATTACACTTAAATACATTTAAACAAAAAGGAAATGTTCTGTATTTCTCTCTTATCACTCATACAATATGAGAAGAGATGAGACGATGGAGATGGATCAGTCGCACACAAAGGAGAGAAGGGAATAACAACAGAGATCGTATGAAGTGGTAGAAGTTAGTAAGTGGCCTTATGCACCAACTAGGGTGAAGTAACTAAGTGGACTTATGCACCAACTAGGCTGAAGTTACTAAGTAGCCTTATGGTGAAGTTATTCAGTGGCCTTATGTACCAACTAGGGTGAAGTTACTAAGTGGCATTATGCACCAACTAGGGTGAAGTAACTAAGTGGACTTATGCACCAACTAGGGTGAAGTTACTAAGTGGCCTTATGCACCAACTAGGGTGAAGTTACTAAGAGGCCTTATGCACCAACTAGGGTGAAGTTACTAAGTGGCCTTATGCACCAACTAGGCTGAAGTTATTAAGTGGCCTTATGTACCAACTAGGGTGAAGTTACTAAGTGGCCTTATGCACCAACTAGGGTGAAGTTACTAAGAGGCCTTATGCACCAACTAGGATGAACTTACTAAGTGGCCTTACGCACCAACTAGGGTGAAGTTACTAAGTGGCCTTATGCACCAACTAGGGTGAAGTTACTAAGTGGCCTTATGCACCAACTAGGGTGAAGTTACTAAGTGGCCTTATGCACCAACCAGGGTGAAGTTACTAAGTGGCCTTATGCACCAACTAGGGTGAAGTTACTAAGTGGCCTTATGCACCAACTAGGGTGAAGTTACTAAGTGGCCTTATGCACCAACTAGGGTGAAGTTACTAAGTGGCCTTATGCACCAACTAGGGTGAAGTTACTAAGAGGCCTTATGCACCAACTAGGGTGAAGTTACTAAGTGGCCTTATGCACCAACTAGTGTGAAGTTATTAAGTGGCCTTATGCACCAACTAGGGTGAAGTTATTAAGTGGCCTTATGCACCAACTAGGGTGAAGTTACTAAGAGGCCTTATGCACCAACTAGAGTGAAGTTACTAAGAGGCCTTATGCACCAACTAGGGTGAAGTTACTAAGTGGCCTTATGCACCAACTAGGCTGAAGTTATTAAGTGGCCTTATGTACCAACTAGGGTGAAGTTACTAAGTGGCCTTATGCACCAACTAGGGTGAAGTTACTAAGTGGCCTTATGCACCAACTATGATGAAGTTATTAAGTGGCCTTATGTACCAACTAGGGTGAAGTTACTAAGTGGCCTTATGCACCAACTAGGGTGAAGTTACTAAGAGGCCTTATGCACCAACTAGAGTGAAGTTACGAAGTGACCTTATGCACCAACTAGGGTGAAGTTACTAAGTGGCCTTACGCACCAACTAGGGTGAAGTTACTAAGTGGCCTTATGCACCAACTAGGGTGAAGTTACTAAGAGGCCTTATGCACCAACTAGGGTGAAGTTACTAAGTGGCCTTACGCACCAACTAGGGTGAAGTTACTAAGTGGCCTTATACACAAACTAGGGTGAATGTGTTTCGGAATGAATTATGAAGTAAACAGTGCAGTTATTGTGACATGATACATATAATGGGTCTACCTAGCATGACTGATGTCAACGTACCGACAGTTCAGGCAATGTTTCCAAAACATCTTCCGCCAACTGGTAGAACAATCCCTTACAGTAAACGTTGATGTATTTGAGTTCAGACAAAGTCTACAAAAGTAACATTTGGGTTTAAAATATTATAGCTTATTAGCAACTTTTATTTATATCATAAAGTACCTATTAACATACAAGCTCACAGACACATGAAGGTCTTAAATATATATTTAAATATAGTGATGTCTACAAGGCAATGATGACAGTGGTCAATATCTGATGCATCTAGTAACGACGACAACAGGAATTGACATCTTTCATTGAAACACATCAATCTAGTCATTCTAGTGGGACACAGTAGGATAATGCTGTTTCAAAGCTTGAGCAATTTCGTTCACTCTACATTGCCTCAGTTCAAATAGCTGCATAAAAGATTACCTGGCTATAGACAGTGGTAGGTACACATAAATGATTACCTGGCCACAGACAGTGGTAGGTACACATAAATGATTACCAGGCCACAAACAGTGGAGGTACACATAAATGATTACCTGGCCACAGACAGTGGTAGGTACACATAAATGATTACCTGGCCACATACAGTGGTAGGTACACATAAATGATTACCTGGCCACAGACAGTGGTAGGTACACATAAATGATTACCTGGCCACAGACAGTGGTAGGTACACATAAATGATTACCTGGCCACAGACAGCGGTAGGTACACATAAATGATTACCTGGCCACAGACAGTGGTAGGTACACATAAATGATTACCTGGCCACAGACAGTGGTAGGTACACATAAATGATTACCTGGCTATAGACAGTGGTAGGTACACATAAATGATTACCTGGCCACAGACAATGGTAGGTACACATAAATGATTACCTGGCCACAGACAGTGGTAGGTACACATAAATGATTACCTGGCCATAGACAGTGGTAGGCACACATAAAGATTACCTGGCTATAGACAGTGGTAGGTACACATAAATGATTACCTGGCCATAGACAGTGGTAGGTACACATAAATGATTACCTGGCCACAGACAGTGGAAGGTACACATAAATGATTACCTGGCCACAGACAGTGGTAGGTATACATAAATGATTACCTGGCCATAGACAGTGGTAGGTACACATAAAGATTACCTGGCTATAGACAGTGGTAGGTACACATAAGTGATTACCTGGCCACAGACAGTGGTAGGTACACATAAATGATTACCTGGCCATAGACAGTGGTAGGTACACATAAAGATTACCTGGCTATAGACAGTGGTAGGTACACATAAATGATTACCTGGCCACAGACAGTGGTAGGTACACATAAATGATTACCTGGCTATAGACAGCGGTAGGTACATATAAATGAAATAATAGTCTTTGCACAGTAATTGGTGGAAGAATGAACATGGCTGCCAGGCACTTTGAGCATTACATATGTACCCGGTAATGATGTCTACAAGGCAAGGATGGAAGGCACAAAGTGTGGTAGCACGTACATCAGCGTTGATGGGTACATCTGGTATGTCTCCATCAGTGATTTCAGCCAGACTCCGCATCACTACCTGCCCTACAGCCTTGAGGTCACAACTGGTATCTCTGGCCACATCAACAATTGTTATTAATTACACAAAATCATGCAACCCTAACATTTAAATGCAATGAACATATGCCACGCCAGTCGTCCAAGCATGTGAGCACAGTAGTAAAATAAATAAAACATTAAATTTATTCAAAGACTTAAATGTAAAACCTCATATCTGTCAAATGAAATTCCACCCAACTATAAATACATTTCCCAGTCATGCAAGCTAAATTATTGCCACATTATTCCAAATCTTGGCATCCAAGCTACCTTATATATGACTCAATTCAATGCTAGACTTCCATAGGCAATAGATGCCAACTTTGAGTGGTGAACACCTGTAAAACTGGTAACAGAAATCCACAAGACCACAAATAAACCCATATGTTATATACATCTGCTGGTTTGTCATATATGCTTAAATGGAGCACCCTAGATAAAGAAAATAGAAGCAACTGAAGTTAAAAAATATTAAAAAACTGCCAGATTATTGTATTTGTGCCTAATATTTTTTATTTAACCAATAAATGAGTGAAACAAAAGCTAAAACCAAACAATACTCACTCTCTGCTGAAAAGTTCCTTTGTAGAGTCTCTGGAGAGCTTAAACAACTTGTTCACTACCACAGAACTGTGTTTCTGCAAAAACAGAAACAATAATGTGCATTTCATGTGAATCAGAAAACAATACATCTTCCTTGTTTTATAAACAAAACTTCTTTTAAAAGTCATGTAAATAACTAGGCATCAGAATATAGGCAAGTTTCCACAGATCATTCCAATTTGTGTATTTTGTAAATGTTGTTATGCTTACTATAAATATATATATATATATATATATATATATATATATATATATATATATATATATAATTATATATATATATATATATATATATATATATATACATATATATATATATAAATCTGGAAATGTTCTTATTAGGGACATCAACCCACATTGTTTCAGACTATTTCAGTTTATTTTTGGCATCTAATCCTACCACTAAAGTAGAATAACCAAGAACACTTAAGAAAACTAGCAAAAATACCCACCCTCTGGATGGGACAATTTGGTAGTTCGTAAGTGACTGTCATGATAGCAATATTAAAAACAATGTCAGGATACACAAAACAATATCAGGATACACAAAACAATATCAGGATACACAAAACAATATCAGGATACACAAAACAATATCAGGATACACAAAACAATATCAGGATACACAACACTATTACAGAGATATTGCGGTGGTACTTGGTGCTTCCAGTCAATATCGTGATGGCTTCTTGAAATTGCAACATAATACTGGCAACCATAGTAGCATCTCGTGATGGTTTATGTATCTTAGGACAATCGTAGAAAAGAAGCACTTTATACTTCACCCCCCGGCAGACCTGTTCATTCCAAGGCCATTTCGACTTCTCTGGGAAGCATTCAGTCATGCTGCAATTACTGCGCGAAGATTGTTTGTTCCGATATCCACCTCTGTCTGTAGCCAGGTACTTATTTATAAATGATTACCTGGCCACAGACAGTGGTAGATACACATAAATGATTACCTGGCCATAGACAGTGGTAGATACACATAAATGATTACCTGGCTATAGACAGTGGTATGTACACATAAATGATTACCTGGCTATAGACAGTGGTAGGTACACATAAATTATTACCTGGTTATAGACAGTGGTAGGTACACATAAATGATTACCTGGCTATAGACAGTGGTAGGTACACATAAATGATTACCTGGCCACAGACAGTGGCAGGTACACATAAATGATTACCTGGCCATAGACAGTGGTAGGTATACATAAATGTCTGTAGCCAGGTACTCATTTATACAGCTGAGTGACCTGTGGCAACGTGGAATAAACAAAATTGCCAATGCTTCGAAATGGAAGCAAGCGGATTTTAACCCGGGTTCTCTCGATTGAGAGCTCAACGTTCTAACCACTGCCGCGACCAACACGCATCAATGTCACAATACAGTCATTTAGTTGTCATTTAAGAAGATTGTATCATAACACAATACAACCATTTACTTACCTCTTAAGTGTAGGCCTAATGCCTTTCTACCACTATCTACCTCCCCTTAATAAAATATCACATCTCACTCTTAACGTGAGTAGATGCTGCACTATCATCTGCATGGTCCTGTTCTGCTGCAACAGGTTGTGAAGTTGAGCCGCCGTGCTGCGTAGCACTTTGTACAGATCCACACTCAGGCTGATTGGGTAGGAATCTCTGAAACAATGTCCATATAGCTTTAACAAGAACACTGAACAAGTTTGCCATCCAAAACAAAACCCCAGGTAGTAACTGGAAAAGGAAACCATATTGGCTTATAGATAATACAACTATTATTATAATATTATTCTACTTTCCTTAAGTGTCAAAAAATAGTTCTATCAACATTTAACAAGATTTAACAAGATTTGCCATCCAAGCCAAAGGCCCAGATGGCAAGTGGACAAGGAAGCCATTGGCTTATCGAGAGTCCAACAATGTTCATCTACTTATAACCCGCCCTCCTGAGATATGTGTCAACCTTGTTTTTAAACATATTCACGCTGCTAGCAGCTACACAATCTGTAGACAATTTGTTCCATTCATTTGTTGTCCTCTGTGAGAATGAGTGCTTCCTGATGTCCAATCTACATTGATCCTTTACTAATTTTACCTCATGTCCTCTAGTTCTGCTATCCTTCTTGAGTGAGAAAAACATATTTCCATCAATATTTTCATACCCATTCAATATCTTAAAAACTTCAATCTGATCTCCTCTTAACCTCCTTGTCTCTAGAGTTGTTAAACCACATTCTTTCAGGCGTTCTTCATAACTAAGGTCTCTCAGTTCTGGAATCATTTTAGTTGCTCTCCTTTGTATGTGTTCAAGCGTATCTATATCCTTCTTACGATATGGTCTCCATGCTTGTATACAGTATTCTAAATGAGGTCTAACTATTGCTTTATAAAGAGGTATAATTAACTTTTTTCCCTTGTATGTTATGTTTATTCTAATCAATCCAAAAGTTTGATTATCCTGCAATACCACACTGCTCTGAAACTTATATATCAGCGCTTATTGCAACTCCTAAGTCCTTTTCTTTTCCAGTAGTACCCAGAACAGTATCTCCCATTTTATAGTTTACATTCAAGTTCCTATGTCCTGCATGTAGGCATTTACATTTCCCAAAATTGAACAACATCTGCCATTTCTCAGACCATTTCACTAATCTGTCTAGATCGTTTTGTAAATGTTGTTTATCACCATCAGTATTAACCTTTCTAAACAGTTTTGTGTCATCCACAAATTTCAGTACGTTACTTGTTATACTGTCATCCAAGTCATTGATATAAATTAAGAATAATATAGGTCCTAATACTGATCCTTGAGGTACCCCACTCAAAACTGATTTCCAATTTGAAACTTCTCCATCTACTACAACTCGTTGTCTTCTGTCAGTCAGCCATTGTTCTATCCAGTCAGTTATGCTACCCCCGATACCATGGGCTTTTAATTTAAGTAGTAATCTTTGATGTGGCACTTTGTCAAAAGCTTTCTGAAAATCTAAGTAGATAATATCTACTGGCAATCCCACGTCTATCCACTTAGTGATTTCTTCCAAAAAACAACATATTTGTTAAGCATGACCTCGCTTTAAGGAATCCATGTTGAGATGAATTTAATCATTTATGCTTAACGAGGAAGTCCACCATATGGTCTTTAATTAACCTTTCTAATAATTTACAAATCACTGACGTTAAACTCACTGGTCTGTAATTCTCTGACTTATTTAACATTGTCATAATCATTCAATATCTTCAAAACTATGCTTCAGCTTCTCTTAGTCTCTCCATCTTTAGAACCAAATGTTAAATAGGTCAACAGCGTTTTCAGACACAAATGCTACCTAGGGTGTGGCAGCCGTCTCAACCTCCCATCTCCCGCCTTTATTGGATCCAACTTCACATCTCCCACATTTATTGAAGGCCTACTCCAACCTTTTTTTGGGCCAAACGTCCCATATCCCACCTACTGCCACACAACCCTATGTTGCTAATCAGTTTATCTTTAATAGAGTTTTTTCAACTAGTATAACCGAATGTCATCAGCAGCTTTAAAATTATTAATTTGAATTGAAGATGTAAACTAATCCATATTACAGCTGTTAATGTACATTTACTGTGTATGTGTGCATGTGTGTGTGTGTGTGTGTGTGTGTGTGTGTGTGTGTGTGTGTGTGTGTGTGCATGCGTGCATTCGTGCGTGCGTGCATGCATGCATGTATGTGTGCATGTGTGTGCGTGCATGCGTGCATGGGACAACAACAAAACACAGTTTACAACAACGTCAGCACATTTGTGTGAACATATTATGTGGGTGTGAATTGTTTTTCAGTACAAATGTAAAATTAGAGAAAAAATTTATTTGATCATTTCTTACGTATTAATATTAATAAAATCAAATCACGAGTTCAGACATTTGCTGTATGTCAGGTGCTATTGTATAACACTGTTCTCAAATCACAAAGTTTGCCACAAACCACGTGGACATACACCATCTTCCCCTCATTAAGTAGAAGTCAACTTCATTTTGTCATTGCATGAAGACAGTCAAGGAACTAAATTTTGATTCATCATTCATCATAGAACTATTGTGCAGGTAAACATGTGTTCATGTGCCAAATTTCTTTCTCACCATAGAACAATAATATAAAAAAGTTTGTAGTAAAATATTTTTCATACTCTCAAACTATGTTGCCTGAACTAATTGGCAAAACTGAAAGTATCTATTTTCTGATTATGTGGAAAAACTGCAAATAATCTTATATATGTTGTCAACAAAAAAAAACATTTCACAAATAGCATTATTTAGTTTTAAATGCTCTTAACATAAACTTGCAAACTCATACAGCAACCCTGTACATTCATTCCATTAATTAGTTTAATTTTATCAACTAGATACCTTACAAACTTGGCAGATTTAAGAAATACCGTACAAACAAGTGGACCCACCTGTCAGCTGTCACAAGTATCAAGGCATAGCGGACTATTTCAAAAATCTGTGACGGTGAATGGAAGCTGGCTATCATTCTTTGGCAATTTCCTCTGAAAGCAATCATTCTGTTTGCAATACCATGATGAACTACAGCAGGAAGGAAGGCATTTTTCCAAAGACAATTTTCAAAATTAAATGGTGAAATTGAAAGTGTTTACAGAATGACACAGACAGGGCAATTGTGAAAGCCATCACTGTTTACCACTTTCTTCTAAAAAATCTTCTCCATAAAATGTTCCAGTTAGACGCTCCATCAAAGCTTCTGTATAGCTGCCTCCACAATTAGTTTAACCCATCATGAATCACGTTCACTGACGTTCAAATCTGATGATAGCTTACGTAATATGTTTCTTTTAGTTATCCTCTTCGAACCCTCGTAGGTGCGTATGGCCATTAAATAATATGTGCAGTCAGCTTAATAAAAAATTACAGTACTTACTGTTGTTAAAATTTTTGAAGAATGGGCTTTGACCGTTAGATCAGGTAACTTGCTATAGTGTGATAAGCTGCATGTTATAGTACATAGAGGGGCTACACAATGGCATTTCCATCCTTTTGTTGCAGAATTTCATTCCGCCAAACCAAAATTAATTTAAATGTTTATTCGATCATTTCATGAAAAGAAAATAACACATTTGCACAAATGAGCTGGCATGCCGTAGTCGATGTAAGGTTTCTTCAAAATGATATGAGCAAAAAATTGTTGAGGCAGCTTTATCACAAATACTGTATACAACCTAGCGTACATGCCCTAATTAACATACACCCCTTTTTTAATCAGCAGAATCCATAATTATTGTAATTTGACTTAGTGCGGAACAATTGAAAAGTATCGACATCTGGTTTTAAACAGTTAGCATAATGTTTCAATTACTCTACACTAGACACCAAATGACACCAGTATTGTAAAACAAATTACACCATTATTGTAAAACAGTTACCTTATTGTCCAGAGAAACAAATGTTGGTGTTTACTCAAGCGTACTGTATGCTTATTAAGCGATTACGGTATGTCTTCTTTAATACAAATATGTCATGCATACCAGTTTCAGCTGGAAGTTTAATTTGAAGAGGTATGCTAATTATTCAGTAAGAACAATTGACATTTAAACATTGTTAGTAAGAATTACATTGTCAACATACAGGAATGGCATCAGATGAGTTGGGCGTCTTAAAGAGGCAGTGCTGCCATCACGTGGCTGACGTCTTGAACTAGCATCACCTGAAACATCATTGTTGCCTTGGTTACAAGCACAATGTGTTAAATGGCAATGTTAAGTCAACGATGATAAATAATTTTTATAATTCCAATCATATTTCTAATAATAATAATAATAATATATGTTGTACTTAAAAACAAACACCATATATTACTATTATTAGTACTATGAAATAATACTGTACTTTGTTTATAACCCTGAGGGTGGTTTCTTTCACGTCACTAGATTTGTATTTTCTTATAATGTGCATGCCTATCACTACAAGCACTAATCTTGAAACGAAAACTATCACATTTCGGGCACATCATGCTTGTAGAAGGGAACAGGTCAGAAATGCTGATAATGATTGGAACGAGTGAAGAAAGGAAGACCACACAGGAGATGGATGAGATCAGGGATGCAATAAAGTTAACAAGTGAAGAAAGGAAGACCACACAGGAGATGGATGAGATCAGGGTTGCAACAAAGTTAATGAGTGAAGAGAAGAAGACCACACAGGAGATGGATGAGATCAGGGTTGCAACAAAGTTAACAAGTGAAGAAAGGAAGAACACACAGGAGATGGATGAGATCAGGGTTGCAACAAAGTTAATGAGTGAAGAAAGGAAGAACACACAGGAGATGGATGAGATCAGGGTTGCAACAAAGTTAATGAGTGAAGAAAGGAAGACCACACAGGAGATGGATGAGATCAGGGATGCAACAAAGTTAACAAGTGAAGAAAGGAAGAACACACAGGAGATGGATGAGATCAGGGATGCAACAAAGTTAATGAGTGAAGAAAGGAAGAACACACAGGAGATGGATGAGATCAGGGATGCAACAAAGTTAACAAGTGAAGAGAAGAAGACCACACAGGAGATGGATGAGATCAGGGATGCAACAAAGTTAATGAGTGAAGAAAGGAAGAACACACAGGAGATGGATGAGATCAGGGTTGCAACAAAGTTAATGAGTGAAGAAAGGAAGACAACACAGGAGATGGATGAGATCAGGGATGCAACAAAGTTAACAAGTGAAGAAAGGAAGAACACACAGGAGATGGATGAGATCAGGGTTGCAACAAAGTTAATGAGTGAAGAAAGGAAGAACACACAGGAGATGGATGAGATCAGGGATGCAACAAAGTTAATGAGTGAAGAGAAGAAGACCACACAGGAGATGGATGAGATCAGGGTTGCAACAAAGTTAATGAGTGAAGAGAAGAAGACCACACAGGAGATGGATGAGATCAGGGTTGCAACAAAGTTAATGAGTGAAGAGAAGAAGACCACACAAGAGATGGATGAGATCAGGGTTGCAACAAAGTTAATGAGTGAAGAGAAGAAGACCACACAGGAGACGGATGAGATCAGGGTTGCAACAAAGTTAATGAGTGAAGAGAAGAAGACCACACAAGAGATGGATGAGATCAGGGATGCAACAAAGTTAACAAGTGAAGAAAGGAAGACCACACAGGAGATGGATGAGATCAGGGATGCAACAAAGTTAACAAGTGAAGAAAGGAAGACCACACAGGAGATGGATAAGATCAGGGATGCAACAAAGTTAATGAGTGAAGAGAAGAAGACCACACAGGAGATGGATGAGATCAGGGATGCAACAAAGTTAATGAGTGAAGAGAAGAAGACCACACAGGAGATGGATGAGATCAGGGTTGCAACAAAGTTAACAAGTGAAGAAAGGAAGACCACACAGGAGATGGATGAGATCAGGGATGCAACAAAGTTAACAAGTAAAGAAAGGAAGACCACACAGGAGATGGATGAGATCAGGGATGCAACAAAGTTAATGAGTGAAGAGAAGAAGACCACACAGGAGATGGATGAGATCAGGGTTGCAACAAAGTTAACAAGTGAAGAAAGGAAGACCACACAGGAGATGGATGAGATCAGGGATGCAACAAAGTTAATGAGTGAAGAGAAGAAGACCACACAGGAGATGGATGAGATCAGGGTTGCAACAAAGTTAACAAGTGAAGAAAGGAAGACCACACAGGAGATGGGTGAGATCAGGGTTGCAACAAAGTTAACAAGTGAAGAAAGGAAGACCACACAGGAGATGGATGAGATCAGGGATGCAACAAAGCTAATGAGTGAAGAGAAGAAGACCACACAGGAGATGGATGAGATCAGGGATGCAACAAAGTTAACAAGTGAAGAAAGGAAGACCACACAGGAGATGGATGAGATCAGGGATGCAACAAAGTTAATGAGTGAAGAGAAGAAGACCACACAGGAGATGGATGAGATCAGGGTTGCAACAAAGTTAACAAGTGAAGAAAGGAAGACCACACAGGAGATGGATGAGATCAGGGATGCAACAAAGTTAACAAGTGAAGAAAGGAAGACCACACAGGAGATGGATGAGATCAGGGATGCAACAAAGTTAATGAGTGAAGAGAAGAAGACCACACAGGAGATGGATGAGATCAGGGATGCAACAAAGTTAATGAGTGAAGAGAAGAAGACCACACAGGAGATGGATGAGATCAGGGATGCAACAAAGTTAACAAGTGAAGAAAGGAAGACCACACAGGAGATGGATGAGATCAGGGATGCAACAAAGTTAATGAGTGAAGAGAAGAAGACCACACAGGAGATGGATGAGATCAGGAATGCAACAAAGTTAATGAGTGAAGAGAAGAAGACCACACAGGAGATGGATGAGATCAGGGTTGCAACAAAGTTAACAAGTGAAGAAAGGAAGACCACACAAGAGATGGATGAGATCAGGGATGCAACAAAGTTAACAAGTGAAGAAAGGAAGACCACACAGGAGATGGATGAGATCAGGGATGCAACAAAGTTAATGAGTGAAGAGAAGAAGACCACACAAGAGATGGATGAGATCAGGGATGCAACAAAGTTAACAAGTGAAGAAAGGAAGACAACACAAGAGATGGATGAGATCAGGGTTGCAACAAAGTTAACAAGTGAAGAAAGGAAGACCACACAGGAGATGGATGAGATCAGGGATGCAACAAAGTTAACAAGTGAAGAAAGGAAGACCACACAAGAGATGGATGAGATCAGGGTGGCAACAAAGTTAACAAGTGAAGAAAGGAAGACCACACAGGAGATGGATGAGATCAGGGATGCAACAAAGTTAATGAGTAAAGAGAGGAAGACTACACAAGAGATGGATGAGATCAGGGATGCAACAAAGTTAATGAGTGAAGAGAAGAAGACCACACAAGAGATGGATGAGATCAGGGTTGCAACAAAGTTAACAAGTGAAGAAAGGAAGACAACACAGGAGATGGATGAGATCAGGGATGCAACAAAGTTAACAAGTGAAGAAAGGAAGACCACACAGGAGATGGATGAGATCAGGGATGCAATAACGTTAACAAGTGAAGAAAGGAAGACCACACAAGAGATGGATGAGATCAGGGATGCAACAAAGTTAATGAGTGAAGAGAAGAAGACCACACAGGAGATGGATGAGATCAGGGTTGCAACAAAGTTAACAAGTGAAGAAAGGAAGACCACACAGGAGATGGATGAGATCAGGGATGCAACAAAGTTAATGAGTGAAGAGAAGAAGACCACACAGGAGATGGATGAGATCAGGGATGCAACAAAGTTAACAAGTGAAGAGAAGAAGACCACACAAGAGATGGATGAGATCAGGGATGCAACAAAGTTAATGAGTGAAGAGAAGAAGACCACACAGGAGATGGATGAGATCAGGGATGCAACAAAGTTAACAAGTGAAGAGAAGAAGACCACACAGGAGATGGATGAGATCAGGGATGCAACAAAGTTAATGAGTGAAGAGAAGAAGACCACACAGGAGATGGATGAGATCAGGGATGCAACAAAGTTAACAAGTGAAGAAAGGAAGACCACACAGGAGATGGATGAGATCAGGGATGCAACAAAGTTAACAAGTGAAGAAAGGAAGACCACACAGGAGATGGATGAGATCAGGGATGCAACAAAGTTAACAAGTGAAGAGAAGAAGACCACACAAGAGATGGATGAGATCAGGGATGCAACAAAGTTAACAAGTGAAGAGAAGAAGACCACACAGGAGATGGATGAGATCAGGGATGCAACAAAGTTAACAAGTGAAAAGAAGAAGACCACACAGGAGATGGATGAGATCAGGGTTGCAACAAAGTTAACAAGTGAAGAGAAGAAGACCACACAAGAGATGGATGAGATCAGGGATGCAACAAAGTTAATGAGTGAAGAGAAGAAGACCACACAGGAGACGGATGAGATCAGGGATGCAACAAAGTTAACAAGTGAAGAGAGGAAGACCACACAGGAGATGGATGAGATCAGGGATGCAACAAAGTTAACAAGTGAAGAGAAGAAGACCACACAAAAGATGGATGAGATCAGGGATGCAACAAAGTTAATGAGTGAAGAGAAGAAGACCACACAGGAGACGGATGAGATCAGGGATGCAACAAAGTTAATGAGTGAAGAGAAGAAGACCACACAGGAGACGGATGAGATCAGGGATGCAACAAAGTTAACAAGTGAAGAGAAGAAGACCACACAAAAGATGGATGAGATCAGGGATGCAACAAAGTTAATGAGTGAAGAGAAGAAGACCACACAGGAGACGGATGAGATCAGGGATGCAACAAAGTTAACAAGTGAAGAGAGGAAGACCACACAGGAGATGGATGAGATCAGGGATGCAACAAAGTTAACAAGTGAAGAGAAGAAGACCACACAAAAGATGGATGAGATCAGGGATGCAACAAAGTTAACAAGTGAAGAGAAGAAGACCACACAGGAGACGGATGAGATCAGGGATGCAACAAAGTTAATGAGTGAAGAGAAGAAGACCACACAGGAGATGGATGAGATCAGGGATGCAACAAAGTTAATGAGTGAAGAGAAGAAGACCACACAGGAGATGGATGAGATCAGGGATGCAACAAAGTTAATGAGTGAAGAGAAGAAGACCACACAGGAGATGGATGAGATCAGGGATGCAACAAAGTTAACAAGTGAAGATAGGAAGAACACACAGGAGATGGATGAGATCAGGGTTGCAACAAAGTTAATGAGTGAAGAGAAGAAGACCACACAAGAGATGGATGAGATCAGGGTTGCAACAAAGTTAACAAGTGAAGAAAGGAAGAACACACAGGAGATGGATGAGATCAGGGATGCAACAAAGTTAACAAGTGAAGAAAGGAAGACCACACAAGAGATGGATGAGATCAGGGATGCAACAAAGTTAACAAGTGAAGAAAGGAAGACCACACAGGAGATGGATGAGATCAGGGATGCAACAAAGTTAATGAGTGAAGAGAAGAAGACCACACAGGAGATGGATGAGATCAGGGATGCAACAAAGTTAATGAGTGAAGAGAAGAAGACCACACAGGAGATGGATGAGATCAGGGATGCAACAAAGTTAACTAGTGAAGATACGAAGACCACACAGGAGATGGATGAGATCAGGGATGCAACAAAGTTAATGAGTGAAGAGAAGAAGACCACACAGGAGATGGATGAGATCAGGGATGCAACAAAGTTAATGAGTGAAGAGAGGAAGACCACACAGGAGATGGATGAGATCAGGGTTGCAACAAAGTTAACAAGTGAAGAAAGGAAGACCACACAGGAGATGGATGAGATCAGGGATGCAACAAAGTTAACAAGTGAAGAAAGGAAGACCACACAGGAGATGGATGAGATCAGGGATGCAACAAAGTTAATGAGTGAAGAGAAGAAGACCACACAAGAGATGGATGAGATCAGGGATGCAACAAAGTTAACAAGTGAAGAAAGGAAGACCACACAAGAGATGGATGAGATCAGGGATGCAACAAAGTTAACAAGTGAAGAAAGGAAGACCACACAGGAGATGGATGAGATCAGGATGCAACAAAGTTAACAAGTGAAGAAAGGAAGACCACACAAGAGATGGATGAGATCAGGGTGGCAACAAAGTTAACAAGTGAAGAAAGGAAGACCACACAAGAGATGGATGAGATCAGGGTTGCAACAAAGTTAACAAGTGAAGAAAGGAAGACAACACAGGAGATGGATGAGATCAGGGATGCAACAAAGTTAACAAGTGAAGAAAGGAAGACCACACAGGAGATGGATGAGATCAGGGATGCAACAAAGTTAACAAGTGAAGAAAGGAAGACCACACAAGAGATGGATGAGATCAGGGATGCAACAAAGTTAATGAGTGAAGAGAAGAAGACCACACAGGAGATGGATGAGATCAGGGGTTGCAACAAAGTTAACAAGTGAAGAAAGGAAGACCACACAGGAGATGGATGAGATCAGGGATGCAACAAAGTTAATGAGTGAAGAGAAGAAGACCACACAGGAGATGGATGAGATCAGGGATGCAACAAAGTTAACAAGTGAAGAAAGAAGACCACACAAGAGATGGATGAGATCAGGGATGCAACAAAGTTAATGAGTGAAGAGAAGAAGACCACACAGGAGATGGATGAGATCAGGGATGCAACAAAGTTAACAAGTGAAGAGAGGAAGACCACACAGGAGATGGATGAGATCAGGGATGCAACAAAGTTAAGGAGTGAAGATAAGAAGACCACACAGGAGATGGATGAGATCAGGGATGCAACAAAGTTAACAAGTGAAGAAAGGAAGACCACACAGGAGATGGATGAGATCAGGGATGCAACAAAGTTAACAAGTGAAGAAAGGAAGACCACACAGGAGATGGATGAGATCAGGGATGCAACAAAGTTAACAAGTGAAGAGAAGAAGACCACACAAGAGATGGATGAGATCAGGGATGCAACAAAGTTAACAAGTGAAGAAAGAAGACCACACAGGAGATGGATGAGATCAGGGATGCAACAAAGTTAACAAGTGAAGAGAAGAAGACCACACAATAGATGGATGAGATCAGGGATGCAACAAAGTTAATGAGTGAAGAGAAGAAGACCACACAGGAGATGGATGAGATCAGGGATGCAACAAAGTTAACAAGTGAAGAAAGGAAGACCACACAGAGATGGATGAGATCAGGGTGGCAACAAAGTTAACAAGTGAAGAAAGGAAGACCACACAGGAGATGGATGAGATCAGGGATGCAACAAAGTTAATGAGTGAAGAGAGGAAGACCACACAAGAGATGGATGAGATCAGGGATGCAACAAAGTTAATGAGTGAAGAGAAGAAGACCACACAAGAGATGGATGAGATCAGGGTTGCAACAAAGTTAACAAGTGAAGAAAGAAGACCACACAGGAGATGGATGAGATCAGGGATGCAACAAAGTTAACAAGTGAAGAAAGGAAGACCACACAGGAGATGGATGAGATCAGGGATGCAACAAAGTTAACAAGTGAAGAAAGGAAGACCACACAGGAGATGGATGAGATCAGGGATGCAACAAAGTTAATGAGTGAAGAGAAGAAGACCACACAGGAGATGGATGAGATCAGGGATGCAACAAAGTTAACAAGTGAAGAAAGAAGACCACACAGGAGATGGATGAGATCAGGGATGCAACAAAGTTAATGAGTGAAGAGAAGAAGACCACACAGGAGATGGATGAGATCAGGGATGCAACAAAGTTAATGAAGTGAAGAGAAGAAGACCACACAGGAGATGGATGAGATCAGGGATGCAACAAAGTTAACAAGTGAAGAAAGAAGACCACACAGGAGATGGATGAGATCAGGATGCAACAAAGTTAAAGTGAAGAGAAGAAGACCACACAGGAGATGGATGAGATCAGGGATGCAACAAAGTTAACAAGTGAAGAGAAGAAGACCACACAGGAGGATGGATGGATGCAATCAGGGATGCAAGACCACAAGAGTTAATCAGGGTGCAACAAAGAAGAAAGAAGAAGACCACACAGGAGATGGATGAGATCAGGGATGCAACAAAGTTAAGATGAAGAAAGAAGACCACACAGGAGATGGATGAGATCAGGGATGCAATAAAGTTAACAAGTGAAGAAAGGAAGACCACACAGGAGATGGATGAGATCAGGGTTGCAACAAAGTTAATGAGTGAAGAGAAGAAGACCACACAGGAGATGGATGAGATCAGGGTGCAACAAAGTTAACAAGTGAAGAAAGGAAGACCACACAGGAGATGGATGAGATCAGGGATGCAACAAAGTTAACAAGTGAAGAAAGGAAGACACACAGGAGATGGATGAGATCAGGGATGCAACAAAGTTAATAAGTGAAGAAAGGAAGACCACACAGGAGATGGATGAGATCAGGATGCAACAAAGTTAACAAGTGAAGAAAGGAAGACCACACAGGAGATGGATGAGATCAGGGATGCAACAAAGTTAAGAGTGAAGAAGCACACAAGATGGATGAGATCAGGATGCAACAAAGTTAAGAAGAGAAGAAGACCACACAGGAGATGGATGAGATCAGGGATGCAACAAAGTTAATGAGTGAAGAGAAGAAGACCACACAGGAGATGGATGAGATCAGGGATGCAACAAAGTTAATGAGTGAAGAAAGACCACACAGGAGATGGATGAGATCAGGGATGCAACAAAGTTAAAAGTGAAGAAAGAAGACACACAGGAGATGGATGAGATCAGGGATGCAACAAAGTTAATGAGTGAAGAAAGGAAGACCACACAGGAGATGGATGAGATCAGGGATGCAACAAAGTTAATGAGTGAAGAAAAGAAGACCACACAGGAGATGGATGAGATCAGGGATGCAACAAAGTTAATGAGTGAAGAGAAGAAGACCACACAGGAGATGGATGAGATCAGGGTTGCAACAAAGTTAATGAGTGAAGAGAAGAAGACCACACAAGAGATGGATGAGATCAGGGTTGCAACAAAGTTAATGAGTGAAGAGAAGAAGACCACACAGGAGATGGATGAGATCAGGGTTGCAACAAAGTTAATGAGTGAAGAGAAGAAGACCACACAGGAGATGGATGAGATCAGGGATGCAACAAAGTTAACAAGTGAAGAAAGGAAGACCACACAGGAGATGGATGAGATCAGGGATGCAACAAAGTTAACAAGTGAAGAAAGGAAGACCACACAGGAGATGGATGAGATCAGGGATGCAACAAAGTTAATGAGTGAAGAGAAGAAGACCACACAGGAGATGGATGAGATCAGGGATGCAACAAAGTTAATGAGTGAAGAGAAGAAGACCACACAGGAGATGGATGAGATCAGGGTTGCAACAAAGTTAACAAGTGAAGAAAGGAAGACCACACAGGAGATGGATGAGATCAGGGATGCAACAAAGTTAACAAGTAAAGAAAGGAAGACCACACAGGAGGGATGAGATCAGGGATGCAACAAAGTTAATGAGTGAAGAGAAGAAGACCACACAGGAGATGGATGAGATCAGGGTTGCAACAAAGTTAACAAGTGAAGAAAGGAAGACCACACAGGAGATGGATGAGATCAGGGATGCAACAAAGTTAATGAGTGAAGAGAAGAAGACCACACAGGAGATGGATGAGATCAGGGTTGCAACAAAGTTAACAAGTGAAGAAAGGAAGACCACACAGAGATGGAGAGATCAGGTTGCAACAAAGTTAACAAGTGAAGAAAGGAAGACCACACAGGAGATGGATGAGATCAGGTGCAACAAAGTTAACAGTGAAGAAAGGAAGACCACACAGGAGATGGATGAGATCAGGGATGCAACAAAGTTAACAAGTGAAGAAAGGAAGACCACACAGGAGATGGATGAGATCAGGATGCAACAAAGTTAATGAGTGAAGAGAAGAAGACCACACAGGAGATGGATGAGATCAGGGTGCAACAAAGTTAACAAGTGAAGAAAGGAAGACCACACAGGAGATGGATGAGATCAGGGATGCAACAAAGTTAACAAGTGAAGAAAGGAAGACCACACAGGAGATGGATGAGATCAGGGATGCAACAAAGTTAATGAGTGAAGAGAAGAAGACCACACAGGAGATGGATGAGATCAGGGATGCAACAAAGTTAATGAGTGAAGAGAAGAAGACCACACAGGAGATGGATGAGATCAGGGATGCAACAAAGTTAACAAGTGAAGAAAGGAAGACCACACAGGAGATGGATGAGATCAGGGATGCAACAAAGTTAAAGAGTGAAGAGAAGAAGACCACACAGGAGATGGATGAGATCAGGGATGCAACAAAGTTAATGAGTGAAGAGAAGAAGACCACACAGGAGATGGATGAGATCAGGGATGCAACAAAGTTAACAAGTGAAGAAAGGAAGACCACACAAGAGATGGATGAGATCAGGGATGCAACAAAGTTAACAAGTGAAGAAAGGAAGACCACACAGGAGATGGATGAGATCAGGGATGCAACAAAGTTAATGAGTGAAGAGAAGAAGACCACACAGGAGATGGATGAGATCAGGGATGCAACAAAGTTAACAAGTGAAGAAAGGAAGACCACACAAGAGATGGATGAGATCAGGGTGGCAACAAAGTTAACAAGTGAAGAAAGGAAGACCACACAGGAGATGGATGAGATCAGGGATGCAACAAAGTTAACAAGTGAAGAAAGAAGACCACACAAGAGATGGATGAGATCAGGGATGCAACAAAGTTAACAAGTGAAGAAAGGAAGACCACACAGGAGATGGATGAGATCAGGATGCAACAAAGTTAATGAGTGAGAGGAAGACACACAAGAGATGGATGAGATCAGGATGCAACAAAGTTAATGAGTGAAGAGAAGAAGACCACACAAGAGATGGATGAGATCAGGGATGCAACAAAGTTAACAAGTGAAGAAAGGAAGACAACACAGGAGATGGATGAGATCAGGGATGCAACAAAGTTAACAAGTGAAGAAAGGAAGACCACACAGGAGATGGATGAGATCAGGGATGCAATAACGTTAACAAGTGAAGAAAGGAAGACCACACAAGAGATGGATGAGATCAGGGATGCAACAAAGTTAATGAGTGAAGAGAAGAAGACCACACAGGAGATGGATGAGATCAGGGTTGCAACAAAGTTAACAAGTGAAGAAAGGAAGACCACACAGGAGATGGATGAGATCAGGGATGCAACAAAGTTAATGAGTGAAGAGAAGAAGACCACACAGGAGATGGATGAGATCAGGGATGCAACAAAGTTAACAAGTGAAGAGAAGAAGACCACACAAGAGATGGATGAGATCAGGGAAGCAACAAAGTTAACAAGTGAAGAGAAGAAGACCACACAGGAGATGGATGAGATCAGGGATGCAACAAAGTTAACAAGTGAAGAGAAGAAGACCACACAGGAGATGGATGAGATCAGGGATGCAACAAAGTTAATGAGTGAAGAGAAGAAGACCACACAGGAGATGGATGAGATCAGGGATGCAACAAAGTTAACAAGTGAAGAAAGGAAGACCACACAGGAGATGGATGAGATCAGGGATGCAACAAAGTTAACAAGTGAAGAAAGGAAGACCACACAGGAGATGGATGAGATCAGGGATGCAACAAAGTTAACAAGTGAAGAGAAGAAGACCACACAGGAGATGGATGAGATCAGGGATGCAACAAAGTTAACAAGTGAAGAGAAGAAGACCACACAGGAGATGGATGAGATCAGGGATGCAACAAAGTTAACAAGTGAAGAGAAGAAGACCACACAGGAGATGGATGAGATCAGGGTTGCAACAAAGTTAACAAGTGAAGAGAAGAAGACCACACAGGAGATGGATGAGATCAGGGATGCAACAAAGTTAACAAGTGAAGAGATGAAGACCACACAGGAGATGGATGAGATCAGGGATGCAACAAAGTTAACAAGTGAAGAGAGGAAGACCACACAGGAGATGGATGAGATCAGGGATGCAACAAAGTTAACAAGTGAAGAGAAGAAGACCACACAGGAGATGGATGAGATCAGGGATGCAACAAAGTTAATGAGTGAAGAGAAGAAGACCACACAGGAGATGGATGAGATCAGGGATGCAACAAAGTTAATGAGTGAAGAGAAGAAGACCACACAGGAGATGGATGAGATCAGGGATGCAACAAAGTTAACAAGTGAAGAGAAGAAGACCACACAAAGATGGATGAGATCAGGGATGCAACAAAGTTAATGAGTGAAGAGAAGAAGACCACACAGGAGACGGATGAGATCAGGGATGCAACAAAGTTAACAAGTGAAGAGAGGAAGACCACACAGGAGATGGATGAGATCAGGGATGCAACAAAGTTAACAAGTGAAGAAAGAAGACCACACAGAGATGGATGAGATCAGGGATGCAACAAAGTTAACAAGTGAAGAGAAGAAGACCACACAGGAGATGGATGAGATCAGGGATGCAACAAAGTTAATGAGTGAAGAGAAGAAGACCACACAGGAGACGGATGAGATCAGGGATGCAACAAAGTTAATGAGTGAAGAGAAGAAGACCACACAGGAGATGGATGAGATCAGGATGCAACAAAGTTAATGAGTGAAGAGAAGAAGACCACACAGGAGATGGATGAGATCAGGGATGCAACAAAGTTAACAAGTGAAGAAAGGAAGAACACACAGGAGATGGATGAGATCAGGGTTGCAACAAAGTTAATGAGTGAAGAGAAGAAGACCACACAAGAGATGGATGAGATCAGGGTTGCAACAAAGTTAACAAGTGAAGAAAGGAAGACCACACAGGAGATGGATGAGATCAGGGATGCAACAAAGTTAACAAGTGAAGAAAGGAAGACCACACAAGAGATGGATGAGATCAGGGATGCAACAAAGTTAACAAGTGAAGAAAGGAAGACCACACAGGAGATGGATGAGATCAGGGATGCAACAAAGTTAACAAGTGAAGAGAAGAAGACCACACAGGAGATGGATGAGATCAGGGATGCAACAAAGTTAATGAGTGAAGAGAAGAAGACCACACAGGAGATGGATGAGATCAGGGATGCAACAAAGTTAACAAGTGAAGAAAGGAAGACCACACAGGAGATGGATGAGATCAGGGATGCAACAAAGTTAATGAGTGAAGAGAAGAAGACCACACAGGAGATGGATGAGATCAGGGATGCAACAAAGTTAATGAGTGAAGAGAAGAAGACCACACAGGAGATGGATGAGATCAGGGTTGCAACAAAGTTAACAAGTGAAGAAAGGAAGACCACACAAGAGATGGATGAGATCAGGGATGCAACAAAGTTAACAAGTGAAGAAAGGAAGACCACACAGGAGATGGATGAGATCAGGGATGCAACAAAGTTAATGAGTGAAGAGAAGAAGACCACACAAGAGATGGATGAGATCAGGGATGCAACAAAGTTAACAAGTGAAGAAAGGAAGACAACACAAGAGATGGATGAGATCAGGGTTGCAACAAAGTTAACAAGTGAAGAAAGGAAGACCACACAGGAGATGGATGAGATCAGGGATGCAACAAAGTTAACAAGTGAAGAAAGGAAGACCACACAAGAGATGGATGAGATCAGGGTTGCAACAAAGTTAACAAGTGAAGAAAGGAAGACCACACAAGAGATGGATGAGATCAGGGTTGCAACAAAGTTAACAAGTGAAGAAAGGAAGACAACACAGGAGATGGATGAGATCAGGGATGCAACAAAGTTAACAAGTGAAGAAAGGAAGACCACACAGGAGATGGATGAGATCAGGGATGCAACAAAGTTAACAAGTGAAGAAAGGAAGACCACACAAGAGATGGATGAGATCAGGGATGCAACAAAGTTAATGAGTGAAGAGAAGAAGACCACACAGGAGATGGATGAGATCAGGGTTGCAACAAAGTTAACAAGTGAAGAAAGGAAGACCACACAGGAGATGGATGAGATCAGGGATGCAACAAAGTTAATTAGTGAAGAGATGAAGACCACACAGGAGATGGATGAGATCAGGGATGCAACAAAGTTAACAAGTGAAGAGAAGAAGACCACACAAGAGATGGATGAGATCAGGGATGCAACAAAGTTAATGAGTGAAGAGAAGAAGACCACACAGGAGATGGATGAGATCAGGGATGCAACAAAGTTAACAAGTGAAGAGAAGAAGACCACACAGGAGATGGATGAGATCAGGGATGCAACAAAGTTAATGAGTGAAGAGAAGAAGGCCACACAGGAGATGGATGAGATCAGGGATGCAACAAAGTTAACAAGTGAAGAAAGGAAGACCACACAGGAGATGGATGAGATCAGGGATGCAACAAAGTTAACAAGTGAAGAAAGGAAGACCACACAGGAGATGGATGAGATCAGGGATGCAACAAAGTTAACAAGTGAAGAGAAGAAGACCACACAAGAGATGGATGAGATCAGGGATGCAACAAAGTTAACAAGTGAAAAGAAGAAGACCACACAGGAGATGGATGAGATCAGGGTTGCAACAAAGTTAACAAGTGAAGAGAAGAAGACCACACAAGAGATGGATGAGATCAGGGATGCAACAAAGTTAATGAGTGAAGAGAAGAAGACCACACAGGAGACGGATGAGATCAGGGATGCAACAAAGTTAACAAGTGAAGAAAGGAAGACCACACAAGAGATGGATGAGATCAGGGTGGCAACAAAGTTAACAAGTGAAGAAAGGAAGACCACACAGGAGATGGATGAGATCAGGGATGCAACAAAGTTAATGAGTGAAGAGAGGAAGACCACACAAGAGATGGATGAGATCAGGGATGCAACAAAGTTAATGAGTGAAGAGAAGAAGACCACACAAGAGATGGATGAGATCAGGGTTGCAACAAAGTTAACAAGTGAAGAAAGGAAGACAACACAGGAGATGGATGAGATCAGGGATGCAACAAAGTTAACAAGTGAAGAAAGGAAGACCACACAGGAGATGGATGAGATCAGGGATGCAACAAAGTTAACAAGTGAAGAAAGGAAGACCACACAAGAGATGGATGAGATCAGGGATGCAACAAAGTTAATGAGTGAAGAGAAGAAGACCACACAGGAGATGGATGAGATCAGGGTTGCAACAAAGTTAACAAGTGAAGAAAGGAAGACCACACAGGAGATGGATGAGATCAGGGATGCAACAAAGTTAATGAGTGAAGAGAAGAAGACCACACAGGAGATGGATGAGATCAGGGATGCAACAAAGTTAACAAGTGAAGAGAAGAAGACCACACAGGAGATGGATGAGATCAGGGATGCAACAAAGTTAACAAGTGAAGAGAAGAAGACCACACAGGAGATGGATGAGATCAGGGATGCAACAAAGTTAATGAGTGAAGAGAAGAAGACCACACAGGAGATGGATGAGATCAGGGATGCAACAAAGTTAACAAGTGAAGAAAGGAAGACCACACAGGAGATGGATGAGATCAGGGATGCAACAAAGTTAACAAGTGAAGAAAGGAAGACCACACAAGAGATGGATGAGATCAGGGATGCAACAAAGTTAATGAGTGAAGAGAAGAAGACCACACAGGAGACGGATGAGATCAGGGATGCAACAAAGTTAACAAGTGAAGAGAGGAAGACCACACAGGAGATGGATGAGATCAGGGATGCAACAAAGTTAACAAGTGAAGAGAAGAAGACCACACAACAGATGGATGAGATCAGGGATGCAACAAAGTTAATGAGTGAAGAGAAGAAGACCACACAGGAGACGGATGAGATCAGGGATGCAACAAAGTTAATGAGTGAAGAGAAGAAGACCACACAGGAGACGGATGAGATCAGGGATGCAACAAAGTTAATGAGTGAAGAGAAGAAGACCACACAGGAGATGGATGAGATCAGGGATGCAACAAAGTTAATGAGTGAAGAGAAGAAGACCACACAGGAGATGGATGAGATCAGGGATGCAACAAAGTTAACAAGTGAAGAAAGGAAGAACACACAGGAGATGGATGAGATCAGGGTTGCAACAAAGTTAATGAGTGAAGAGAAGAAGACCACACAAGAGATGGATGAGATCAGGGTTGCAACAAAGTGAACAAGTGAAGAAAGGAAGAACACACAGGAGATGGATGAGATCAGGGATGCAACAAAGTTAACAAGTGAAGAAAGGAAGACCACACAAGAGATGGATGAGATCAGGGATGCAACAAAGTTAACAAGTGAAGAAAGGAAGACCACACAGGAGATGGATGAGATCAGGGATGCAACAAAGTTAATGAGTGAAGAGAAGAAGACCACACAGGAGATGGATGAGATCAGGGATGCAACAAAGTTAAAGAGTGAAGAGAAGAAGACCACACAGGAGATGGATGAGATCAGGGATGCAACAAAGTTAACAAGTGAAGAAAGGAAGACCACACAGGAGATGGATGAGATCAAGGATGCAACAAAGTTAACGAGTGAAGAAAGGAAGACCACACAAGAGATGGATGAGATCAGGGATGCAACAAAGTTAACGAGTGAAGAAAGGAAGACCACACAAGAGATGGATGAGATCAGGGATGCAACAAAGTTAACGAGTGAAGAAAGGAAGACCACACAAGAGATGGATGAGACCAGGGATGCAACAAAGTTAACGAGTGAAGAAAGGAAGACCACACAAGAGATGGATGAGATCAGGGATGCAACAAAGTTAACGAGTGAAGAAAGGAAGAACACACATGAGATGGATGAGATCAGGGTTGCAACAAAGTTAACAAGTGAAGAAAGGAAGACCACACAGGAGATGGATGAGATCAGGGATGCAACAAAGTTAACAAGTGAAGAAAGGAAGACCACACAGGAGATGGATGAGATCAGGGTTGCAACAAAGTTAACAAGTGAAGAGAAGAAGACCACACAGGAGATGGATGAGATCAGGGATGCAACAAAGTTAATGAGTGAAGAGAAGAAGACCACACAAGAGATGGATGAGATCAGGGATGCAACAAAGTTAACGAGTGAAGAAAGGAAGACCACACAGGAGATGGATGAGATCAGGGTTGCAACAAAGTTAACGAGTGAAGAAAGGAAGACCACACAGGAGATGGATGAGATCAGGGATGCAACAAAGTTAACGAGTGAAGAAAGGAAGACCACACAGGAGATGGATGAGATCAGGGATGCAGCAAAGTTAACGAGTTAAGAAAGGAAGACCACACAGGAGATGGATGAGATCAGGGTTGCAACAAAGTTAACAAGTGAAGAAAGGAAGACCACACAGGAGATGGATGAGATCAGGGATGCAACAAAATTAACGAGTGAAGAAAGGAAGACCACACAGGAGATGGATGAGATCAGGGATGCAACAAAGTTAACGAGTGAAGAGAGGAAGACCACACAGGAGATGGATGAGATCAGGGTTGCAACAAAGTTAACAAGTGAAGAAAGGAAGACCACACAGGAGATGGATGAGATCAGGGTTGCAACAAAGTTAACGAGTGAAGAAAGGAAGATCACACAGGAGATGGATGAGATCAGGGATGCAACAAAGTTAACAAGTGAAGAGAAGAAGACCACACAGGAGATGGATGAGATCAGGGATGCAACAAAGTTAATGAGTGAAGAGAAGAAGACCACACAGGAGATGGATGAGATCAGGGATGCAACAAAGTTAACAAGTGAAGAAAGGAAGACCACACAGGAGATGGATGAGATCAGGGATGCAACAAAGTTAACAAGTGAAGAAAGGAAGACCACACAAGAGATGGATGAGATCAGGGATGCAACAAAGTTAATGAGTGAAGAGAAGAAGACCACACAGGAGACGGATGAGATCAGGGATGCAACAAAGTTAACAAGTGAAGAGAGGAAGACCACACAGGAGATGGATGAGATCAGGGATGCAACAAAGTTAACAAGTGAAGAGAAGAAGACCACACAAAAGATGGATGAGATCAGGGATGCAACAAAGTTAATGAGTGAAGAGAAGAAGACCACACAGGAGACGGATGAGATCAGGGATGCAACAAAGTTAATGAGTGAAGAGAAGAAGACCACACAGGAGACGGATGAGATCAGGGATGCAACAAAGTTAATGAGTGAAGAGAAGAAGACCACACAGGAGATGGATGAGATCAGGGATGCAACAAAGTTAATGAGTGAAGAGAAGAAGACCACACAGGAGATGGATGAGATCAGGGATGCAACAAAGTTAACAAGTGAAGAAAGGAAGAACACACAGGAGATGGATGAGATCAGGGTTGCAACAAAGTTAATGAGTGAAGAGAAGAAGACCACACAAGAGATGGATGAGATCAGGGTTGCAACAAAGTGAACAAGTGAAGAAAGGAAGAACACACAGGAGATGGATGAGATCAGGGATGCAACAAAGTTAACAAGTGAAGAAAGGAAGACCACACAGGAGATGGATGAGATCAGGGATGCAACAAAGTTAACAAGTGAAGAAAGGAAGACCACACAGGAGATGGATGAGATCAGGGTTGCAACAAAGTTAACAAGTGAAGAGAAGAAGACCACACAGGAGATGGATGAGATCAGGGATGCAACAAAGTTAATGAGTGAAGAGAAGAAGACCACACAAGAGATGGATGAGATCAGGGATGCAACAAAGTTAACGAGTGAAGAAAGGAAGACCACACAGGAGATGGATGAGATCAGGGTTGCAACAAAGTTAACGAGTGAAGAAAGGAAGACCACACAGGAGATGGATGAGATCAGGGATGCAACAAAGTTAACGAGTGAAGAAAGGAAGACCACACAGGAGATGGATGAGATCAGGGATGCAGCAAAGTTAACGAGTTAAGAAAGGAAGACCACACAGGAGATGGATGAGATCAGGGATGCAACAAAGTTAACAAGTGAAGAAAGGAAGACCACACAGGAGATGGATGAGATCAGGGATGCAACAAAGTTAACGAGTGAAGAAAGGAAGACCACACAGGAGATGGATGAGATCAGGGATGCAACAAAGTTAACGAGTGAAGAGAGGAAGACCACACAGGAGATGGATGAGATCAGGGATGCAACAAAGTTAACAAGTGAAGAAAGGAAGACCACACAGGAGATGGATGAGATCAGGGTTGCAACAAAGTTAACGAGTGAAGAAAGGAAGATCACACAGGAGATGGATGAGATCAGGGATGCAACAAAGTTAACAAGTGAAGAGAAGAAGACCACACAGGAGATGGATGAGATCAGGGATGCAACAAAGTTAATGAGTGAAGAGAAGAAGACCACACAGGAGATGGATGAGATCAGGGATGCAACAAAGTTAACAAGTGAAGAAAGGAAGACCACACAGGAGATGGATGAGATCAGGGATGCAACAAAGTTAACAAGTGAAGAAAGGAAGACCACACAAGAGATGGATGAGATCAGGGATGCAACAAAGTTAATGAGTGAAGAGAAGAAGACCACACAGGAGACGGATGAGATCAGGGATGCAACAAAGTTAACAAGTGAAGAGAGGAAGACCACACAGGAGATGGATGAGATCAGGGATGCAACAAAGTTAACAAGTGAAGAGAAGAAGACCACACAAAAGATGGATGAGATCAGGGATGCAACAAAGTTAATGAGTGAAGAGAAGAAGACCACACAGGAGACGGATGAGATCAGGGATGCAACAAAGTTAATGAGTGAAGAGAAGAAGACCACACAGGAGACGGATGAGATCAGGGATGCAACAAAGTTAATGAGTGAAGAGAAGAAGACCACACAGGAGATGGATGAGATCAGGGATGCAACAAAGTTAATGAGTGAAGAGAAGAAGACCACACAGGAGATGGATGAGATCAGGGATGCAACAAAGTTAACAAGTGAAGAAAGGAAGACCACACAGGAGATGGATGAGATCAGGGTTGCAACAAAGTTAATGAGTGAAGAGAAGAAGACCACACAAGAGATGGATGAGATCAGGGTTGCAACAAAGTGAACAAGTGAAGAAAGGAAGAACACACAGGAGATGGATGAGATCAGGGATGCAACAAAGTTAACAAGTGAAGAAAGGAAGACCACACAAGAGATGGATGAGATCAGGGATGCAACAAAGTTAACAAGTGAAGAAAGGAAGACCACACAGGAGATGGATGAGATCAGGGATGCAACAAAGTTAATGAGTGAAGAGAAGAAGACCACACAGGAGATGGATGAGATCAGGGATGCAACAAAGTTAATGAGTGAAGAGAAGAAGACCACACAGGAGATGGATGAGATCAGGGATGCAACAAAGTTAACAAGTGAAGAAAGGAAGACCACACAGGAGATGGATGAGATCAAGGATGCAACAAAGTTAACGAGTGAAGAAAGGAAGACCACACAAGAGATGGATGAGATCAGGGATGCAACAAAGTTAACGAGTGAAGAAAGGAAGACCACACAAGAGATGGATGAGATCAGGGATGCAACAAAGTTAACGAGTGAAGAAAGGAAGACCACACAAGAGATGGATGAGACCAGGGATGCAACAAAGTTAACGAGTGAAGAAAGGAAGACCACACAAGAGATGGATGAGATCAGGATGCAACAAAGTTAACGAGTGAAGAAAGGAAGAACACACATGAGATGGATGAGATCAGGGTTGCAACAAAGTTAACAAGTGAAGAAAGGAAGACCACACAGGAGATGGATGAGATCAGGGATGCAACAAAGTTAACTAGTGAAGAAAGGAAGACCACACAGGAGATGGATGAGATCAGGGATGCAACAAAGTTAACAAGTGAAGAGAAGAAGACCACACAGGAGATGGATGAGATCAGGGATGCAACAAAGTTAAAGAGTGAAGAGAAGAAGACCACACAAGAGATGGATGAGATCAGGGATGCAACAAAGTTAACGAGTGAAGAAAGGAAGACCACACAGGAGATGGATGAGATCAGGGTTGCAACAAAGTTAACGAGTGAAGAAAGGAAGACCACACAGGAGATGGATGAGATCAGGGATGCAACAAAGTTAACGAGTGAAGAAAGGAAGACCACACAGGAGATGGATGAGATCAGGGATGCAGCAAAGTTAACGAGTGAAGAAAGGAAGACCACACAGGAGATGGATGAGATCAGGGTTGCAACAAAGTTAACAAGTGAAGAAAGGAAGACCACACAGGAGATGGATGAGATCAGGGATGCAACAAAATTAACGAGTGAAGAAAGGAAGACCACACAGGAGATGGATGAGATCAGGGATGCAACAAAGTTAACGAGTGAAGAGAGGAAGACCACACAGGAGATGGATGAGATCAGGGTTGCAACAAAGTTAACAAGTGAAGAAAGGAAGACCACACAGGAGATGGATGAGATCAGGGTTGCAACAAAGTTAACGAGTGAAGAAAGGAAGACCACACAGGAGATGGATGAGATCAGGGATGCAACAAAGTTAACGAGTGAAGAGAGGAAGACCACACAGGAGATGGATGAGATCAGGGATGCAACAAAGTTAATGAGTGAAGAGAGGAAGACCACACAAGAGATGGATGAGATCAGGGATGCAACAAAGTTAACAAGTGAAGAGAAGAAGACCACACAGGAGATGGATGAGATCAGGGATGCAACAAAGTTAACAAGTGAAGAAAGGAAGACCACACAGGAGATGGATGAGAACAGGGATGCAACAAAGTTAATGAGTGAAGAGAGGAAGACCACACAAGAGATGGATGAGATCAGGGATGCAACAAAGTTAACAAGTGAAGAGAAGAAGACCACACAGGAGATGGATGAGATCAGGGATGCAACAAAGTTAACGAGTGAAGAAAGGAAGACCACACAGGAGATGGATGAGATCAGGGATGCAACAAAGTTAACGAGTGAAGAAAGGAAGACTACACAGGAGATGGATGAGATCTGGGATGCAACATTAACGAGTGAAGAAAGGGGAAGAACACACAGGAGATGGATGAGATCAGGGATGCAACAAAGTTAACGAGTGAAATGAGGAAGACCACACAGGAGATGGATGAGATCAGGGATGCAACAAAGTTAACGAGTGAAGAAAGGAAGACCACACAGGAGATGGATGAGATCAGGGATGCAACAAAGTTAATGAGTGAAGAAAGGAAGAACACACAGGAGATGGATGAGATCAGGGATGCAGCAAAGTTAATGAATGAAGAGAAGAAGACCACACAGGAGATGGATGAGATCAGGGATGCAACAAAGTTAATGAGTGAAGAGAAGACCACACAGGAGATGGATGAGACCAGGGATGCAACAAAGTTAATGAGTGAAGAAAGGAAGACCACACAGGGGATGGATGAGATCAAGGATGCAACAAAGTTAATGAGTGAAGAAAGGAAGACCACACAGGAGATGGATGAGATCAGGGATACAACAAAGTTAATGAGTGAAGAGAAGAAGACCACACAGGATATGGTTGAGATCTCACCAAGGTGTCCAGCATCAACGAGATTGTCCATACCTGCATCGTCAAAGAAATTGAGTCGTCTCAGAAATGTGTTTACGTAGGCTTCTGCATAGCTCTGCTGCAGAAAGATTCCCTCATACAGAGTGGCGAATGGGAACTCACTGAAGAAACGAAATCTGTAAGAAAAGACCATTTTAATAATTTTATGGTAATACTGAGGCAAATCCTTGAAATTTCTTTGAATTTTAAGCATTCGTTGATGTTGCGGAAATTCACCTGAAAGTCAGAAAGTCTGAGTTATTGATTTGCGTCGTAAGTGTCAACTCTTATGGATTACCCCAAGTCTTACATATTTTTTAAATATGAAGGTCTCATGGTTCAAAACACAGCAACTTTTGTGAATACGCTAACTGTGCAGTCAGCTGCTCCAAAGTCTCATGAGTCTATAAGCCTTGAATAGAGGGTTGACTCGTACCCGGAAGAATATCCAATCTATATATATCTGTTTGTATGGTATGACCCTCTGGGGTATGTGCGGCAAACCAGTGGACAGTTCATATCTGCAGACAACATGGGTTCTTTGAAGCCTAATTGGGCACTCGCCATGTTAAACATTATCCATAGACACAGACAAACCAACTCATTGTCATAACAGAATTACCTTACAAAAATAGTACAAATTAAATGCTGTAAAACGTAAAAAAAAATTATTATGTAAAGTATCATTTCACCCTTTTTCTGATCCTGAGGCCTCTTCAATTTCGACAAAGTTGAGATGGTACTGTTTCTGTCCTGGTTTGTAGGTGTCTCCACCATCACTCAAGCGGAACAGGCACTGTCACGCATGGACGGAGAACAACAATAATATCAGTTCTGTAACATTGTGCAACAAGAATGTGATGTAAAATTGTAATGCAACTGTGTAATGTAATAGTGTGTATAATGTAATAGTGTAAGACAACAGTGAAATTATTGTAAGTGTAATGCACCATTGTAAGACATGTGAAGCAATGTTGTAAAATGGCAGTGTATTGCAACAGTGTAAGACCTTCCTATACTGTAACATCATTCAGTGTAATATAATGTAATAATTAAATAATGTATTAAATGTTTATTTTGTAGCACAAAACAATTACCTCAGCTGAAATCTCCTTGTGAGCCACCATGGCTTCGTATATCGCCTCCCAAGTCTCACTCTGGATAAACATCAGCCCTAACACTTATTTTTCAATGTAACATGAATACTTTAGTGCAAAAAGTAGAGGTCAGAACATGGTTTTACCACAAGTGTCAACATTACTGCCTTCAAGTGGGAAATTCTGCTTTTCCGGCTATGTCCAGCTTTCTTGCTTTTATTGACAAAATGCCCCACTTTTTGGTAATTAGAAAAAATTATTGTAAAGTCAATCTATTTATTACACATGAAGCAGTTCCAGGCACACGTTATTTGTATGGTCTTGCATGATTAAAAATTTTCTCGGGCATATGATTAACAAGAATGGCAAATCAAAATGGTGACCTGTATAAACAACACTTCTGAGTTGCTAAAAAATCTATGAAAGTTGACTGAAGGAGGAAGTTTCACACTAATCCACGAGCAGATGTTGACATGTGCCTATGTTACATTGTAGAGACATTACAGGGAGAAGATGTTGACATGTGTCTATGTTACATTGTAGAGGCATTACAAGGAGCAGATGTTGACATGTGTCTATGTTACATTGTAGAGGCATTACAAGGAGCAGATGTTGACATGTGCCTATGTTACATTGCAGAGGCATTACAAGGAGCAGATATTGACATGTGCCTATGTTACATTGTAGAGGCATTACAAGGAGCAGATGTTGACATGTGCCTATGTTACATTGCAGAGACATTACAAGGAGCAGATGTTGACATGTGCCTATGTTACATTGTAGAGGCATTACAAGGAGCAGATGTTGACATGTGCCTATGTTACATTGTAGAGGCATTACAAGGAGTAGATCATTATGGTGATAATTTGGCAGTAAAGGCAACATGAAGTGGTAGTCTAGGTTACCTGATTTGATTGATAGAACTGCACATGCACTTATTGGTCACACTAGTTAAGCAGAGAATTGACCTGAATATCCCACTGGTTTTCTCAGAACAAATTCTGAGAAAGCCACTGGTGATGTTCTTGATACTACTTGTAAGTGGTTAGTTTTTATTAACTCTTTTAGGTGCACAACCCCAAAACTATGACTGTTGTTTCACATTAATGATATGCTGCAAGTAACATGAAGTTTGTATGTTGTTTTAGGAAGTCAAATAATAGCAAATGAAATTGTGTTCTGCTCAGTGACCAGTGTATTTAGGATCTTGGAAAGACAGGCCAAGTTTAGTCTCCCATTAGTTTGCTGTGCTATTATGTAGTGGCGCAACAGGTTATTCTGAAAAGTTCTTATCCCAAAGCCAAAGGGAGAAGCCATGGCCCAATGTCCACCCCTACCCCCCCCCCCAATATGCCACTGGTTCTACTTACTTTTTTGTTCTGTAACATCCCCACTGAGTACATGAGTAGTTGCCACTTGGTTTCATCACTTCGGTCTCTCACGGGCACGGTCAGTCCTGCAAGACAGTAATTGTTCAACAACCAAGCTAACAATGTAATCACTGTAGATGAGTTGTTGTGAAAGTTTACTCAAAAAGTAGCACCAATATTGCAGCAAAGTGAGCTATGTATGACAGCAAATAGAGTTGATGTAAATTTGACACAATCATAGCATGTGATGTGATGAAGGACTGCCATACTGATGATGTGACCACAGTACAGACATAGTGACTACTGAACTAATAAATTGACTACTGTTCTGATGAAGTGACTACTGTACTCATGAAGTGACTCCTGTACTCATGACTTGACTACTGTGCTGAAGGTATGAATAACTGTATGGAAGAAGTGACTACTTTACTGTACTGAATATGTGAATAATTGTACTAATGAAATGACTACTATACTGAAGAAGTGACTACTGTACTGATGAAGTGACTATTGTACTGAAGTGACTATTTTACTGAAGTGAATAACTGTACTGATGATATGACTATTGCACTGAAGAAGTGCGTACTGTACTTATGAAACGAGTATTGTACTGATGACACGTCTACTGTACTGATGACACGTCTACTGTACTGATGACACGTCTACTGTACTGATGACACATCTACTGTACTGATGACACGTCTACTGTACTGATGACACGTCTACTGTACTGATGACATGTCTACTGTACTGATGACATGTCTACTGTACTAATGAAATGAGTACTGTACTGATGACACATCTACTGTACTGATGACACGTCTACTGTACTGATGACACGTCTACTGTACTGATGACATGTCTACTGTACTGATGACATGTCTACTGTACTGATGAAGTGACTACTTTACCAAAGAAGTGTATAAATGTACTGATGAAGTGATTACTGTACTGATGAAGTGACTACTCCACTGATGAAGTGACTACATTACTGAAGTGAATAACTGAACTGATGAAGTGACTGCTGTACTGAAGAAGTAAACAGTGCACCGACGAAGTAATTACTCTACTGATGAAGTAACTACTGTACTGATGAATGAATACTATACTGATGAATGAATACTATACTGATGAATGAATACTATACTGAATAAGTGAATAACTGTACTGTTGATTTAATTACTGTACTGATGAAGTGAGATATGTACTGTTGAAGTGACTTACCAAGGAAGATGTGCTGGCCGGCTGACTCCATGTGGATGATATCATTTGTGACACTCTGCAGGAATATGTGGACTGCCTGAAATACAACCCAGTTGGTCCAACAAATTATGGAAATAATCACTAGAAATTATAGTATTGACTGCCATCAACTGATCATATATTAGGGTGACTACTCTACTGATGAAGTACTTGGTACTTAGAATGCATCATTATATATATATATATATATATATATATATATATATATATATATATATATATATATATATATATATATGTATATATATATATATATACACACATTTTTATAGCTGGATTGGACATATATATATATATGTATATGTATGTATGTGTATATATATATATATATATATATATATATATATATATATATATATATATATATATATATATACACACACATGTATATGTATATGTATATATATATATATACACACACATTTCTTGTAGCTGGATTGGATATACATATATGTATGTATGTATGTATGTATGTATGTATGTATGTATGTATGTATGTATGTATGTATGTATGTATGTATGTATGTATGTATGTATGAATGTATGTATGTATGTATGTATGTATGTATGTATGTATGTACGGACACTTTTAAAAGTCCTGATTTACTTGCTATCAGTTTGCACTGTCTGCGAACTGCCCATAGCGGCCACCTAGCCAATGTGGATAATGGACAGGGAATTTGGACCCAACTATTCACAGTCACCCTGTCCCATGAGTCAATTTAGCTGAGCCATCGTTGATACCCACTAACTTTGCTAAGTATGCATTCTGTGTTATACAATATGCATAATGTCATCAAGATATATAAGAAATGTTCATGCTCCAAATAAGGTGAGCTTCTTGCCTAGCGCTAGCCTAAGCCACTGCCAGCTGTGTTAACTTTCACCCCTTGGCTTCTCTTGGACATCAAAGCCATTTCAGCTCACCCTTCAGTAACAGCAACCCTGCTTTCTTTTGACAAAGACTCAAGGTGTAACTCTCAGAAGCCAAGCTCCAACCAAATTGAATGTACAAGGAGAAATGATATATATATATATATATATATATATATATATATATATATATATATATATATATATATATATATATAATCAGCATATACAATTACACAACTACATATGCCTTTTTGTTGTTATTTCATGGGTTTTGTTTTACATTGATGTTACCATGGTAATGGTGTATGCTGAAATAATGTCCCCACTCACCTTGTTCACATCGGACCCAATGATGATGAACTCCACCCTGAAGTTGACGGCCGGGGGGTCAGGGTAGAAAGTGCCATGTAGTGTTGCTGGGGCAAGCAGTGCTGTCACCACTTGATTCTGTATGACACCACATGATCATTTGACAATTCTTTAAAAAAATGTGGCACCATCACAGACATTAATGAAAAGTTCATATACAGTGTAATAACTATAATATATAAGTGCAAATTCAATATCATAGCAACTGAGGTCAGGCTATTTTCATTAGATCGGATAACTTGCATATGTTATAGCATATTAAGCTGGACCACTTTTGCCCATTGTTGCTGAATTTTGACCGGATATGGTCAGATATAATTTAATAGTTTGGCCGAAGGTTTCACAAAAATTAAATAACAAAACAAGCTAGCGTGTCATAGAGGATACTAGAGTTAGCATGTCATAGTGGATACTAGAGCTAGCATGTCATAGTGGATACTTGAGTTAGCATGTCATAGTGGATACTAGAGTTAGCATGTTGCAGTGGATACTAGAATTAGCATGTCACAGTGGATACTAGAGCTAGCATTTCGTAGTGGATACTAGAGCTAGAATGTCGTAGTGGATACCAGAGCTAGCATGTCATAGTGGAGTTAGCATGTCATAGTGGATTCTAGATCTAGCATGTTGCAGTGGATACTAGAGTTAGCATGTTGCAGTGGATACTAGAGTTAGCATGTCAAAGTGAATACTAGAGCTAGCATGTCATAGTGGATACAAGAGCTAGCTTGTCGTAGTGGATACTATAGCTAGCATGTCATAGTGGATACTAGAGCTAGCATGTCGCAGTGGATACTAGAGCTAGCATGTCGTAGTGAATATTAGAGCTAGTGTGTCAGACCGGATACTAGAGCTAGCATGTTGTAGTGGATACTAGAGCTAGCATATCGTAGTGTATACTAGAGCTAGCATATCATACTGGATACTACAGCTAGCTTGTCGCAGTGGATACTAGAGCTAGCATGTCGCAGTGGATACTAGAGTTAGCATGTCATAGTGGATACTAGAGCTAGCGTGTCGTAGTGGATACTAGAGTTAGCATGTCAAAGTGAATACTAGAGCTAGCATGTCATAGTGGATACAAGAGCTAGCGTGTCGCAGTGGATACTACAGCTAGCATGGCTTACCGGATACTAGAGCTAGCATGTCGTAGTGGATACTAGAGCTAGCATATAGTAGTGTATACTAGAGCTAGCATATCGTAGTGGATACTAGAGCTAGCTTGTCGCAGTGGATATTAGAGCTAGCTTGTCGCAGTGGATACTAGAGCTAGCATGTCGTAGTGAATATTAGAGCTAGTGTGTCATAGTGGATACTAGAGCTAGCATGTCATACTGAATACTAGAGCTAGCATGTTGTAGTGGATACTAGAACTAGCATATCATAGTGGATACTAGAGGTAGCATGTCACAGTGGATACTAGAGCTAGTATGTCGTAGTGGATACTAGAGCTTGCATGTCATAGTGGATACTAGAGCCAGCATGTCGTAGTGGATACTAGAGCTTGTATGTCGTAGTGAATATAAGAGCTAGCATGTTATAGTGAATACTAGAGCTAGCATGTCGTAGTGAATACTAGAGCTAGCATGTTGTAGTGGATACTAGAGCTAGCTTGTCGCAGTGGATACTAGAGCTAGCATGTCATACCGGATACTAGAGCTAGCATGTCGTAGTGGATACTAGAGCTAGCATGTCGCAGTGGATACTAGAGCTAGCATGTTGTAGTGAATATTAGAGCTAGTGTGTCATAGTGGATACTAGAGCTAGCATGTCGTAGTGAATACTAGAGCTAGCATGTTGTAGTGGATACTACAGCTAGCATGTCATAGTGGATACTAGAGCTAGCATGTCACAGTGGATACTAGAGCTAGCATGTCACAGTGGATACTAGAGCTAGCATGTCGTAGTGGATACTAGAGCTTGCATGTCATAGTGGATACTAGAGCCAGCATGTCATAGTGGATACTAGAGCTTGTATGTCGTAGTGGATACTACAGCTAGCATGTCATAGTGGATACTAGAGCTAGCATGTCACAGTGGATACTAGAGCTAGCATGTCATAGTGGATACTAGAGCTAGCATGTCACAGTAGATACTAGAGCTAGCATGTCACAGTGGATACTAGAGCTAGCATGTCATAGTGGATACTAGAGCCAGCATGTCGTAGTGGATACTAGAGCTTGTATGTCGTAGTGAATATTAGAGCTAGCATGTCATAGTGGATACTAGAGCTAGCATGTCGTAGTGAATAACAGAGCTAGCGTGTTGTAGTGGATACTAGAGCTAGCATGTCGTAGTGGATACTAGAGTTAACATGTCATAGTGGATACTAGAGCTAGCATGTCAAAGTGGATACTAGAGCTAGCATGTCGTATTGGATATTAGAGCTTGCATGTCGTAGTGGATACTAGAGTCAGCATGTTGCAGTGGATACTAGAGCTAGCATGTCGCAGTGGATACTAGAGTTAGCATGTCATAGTGGATACTAGAGCTAGCATGTCGTAGTGGATACTAGAGTTAGCATGTCAAAGTGAATACTAGAGCTAGCATGTCATAGTGGATACAAGAGCTAGCGTGTCGCAGTGGATACTACAGCTAGCATGGCATACCGGATACTAGAGCTAGCATGGCATACCGGATACTAGAGCTAGCATGGCATACCGGATACTAGAGCTAGCATGTCGTAGTGGATACTAGAGCTAGCATATCGTAGTGGATACTAGAGCTAGCTTGTCGCAGTGAATATTAGAGCTAGCTTGTCGCAGTGGATACTAGAACTAGTGTGTCATAGTGGATACTACAGCTAGCATGTCGAAGTGGATACTAGAGCTAGCATGTCGTAGTGAATATTAGAGCTAGTGTGTCACAGTGGATACTAGAGCTTGCATGTCGTAGTGGATACTAGAGCCAGCATGTCGTAGTGGATACTAGAGCTTGTATGTCATAGTGAATATTAGAGCTAGCATGTCATAGTGGATACTAGAGCTAGCATGTCGTAGTGAATATTAGAGCTAGCATGTTGTAGTGGATACTAGAGCTAGCGTGTCGTAGTGGATATTACAGTTAACATGTCATAGTGGATACTAGAACTAGCATGTCACAGTGGATACTAGAGCTAGCATGTCATATTGGATATTAGAGCTTGCATGTCGTAGTGGATACTAGAGTCAGCACGTTGCAGTGGATACAAGAGCTAGCGTGTCGTAGTGGATACTAGAGCTAGCATGTGATACCGAATACTAGAGCTAGCATGTTGTAGTGGATACTAGAGCTAGCATATCATAGTGTATACTAGAGCTAGCATATCGTAGTGGATACTAGAGCTAACTTGTCGCAGTGGATACTAGAGCTAGCATGTCGCAGTGGATACTAGAGTTAGCATGTCATAGTGGATACTAGAGCTAGCATGTCGTAGTGGATACTAGAGTTAGCATGTCAAAGTGAATACTAGAGCTAGCATGTCATAGTGGATACAAGAGCTAGCGTGTCGCAGTGGATACTACAGCTAGCATGGCTTACCGGATACTAGAGCTAGCATGTCGTAGTGGATACTAGAGGTAGCATATCGTAGTGTATACTGGAGCTAGCATATCATAGTGGATACTAGAGCTAGCTTGTCGCAGTGGATATTAGAGCTAGCTTGTCGCAGTGGATACTAGAGCTAGCATGTCGTAGTTAATATTAGAGCTAGTGTGTCATAGTGGATACTAGAGCTAGCATGTCATACTGAATACTAGAGCTAGCATGTTGTAGTGGATACTGGAGCTAGCATATCATAGTGGATACTAGAGCTAGCATGTCACAGTGGATACTACAGCTAGTATGTCGTAGTGGATACTAGTGCTTGCATGTCATAGTGGATACTAGAGCCAGCATGTCGTAGTGGATACTAGAGCTTGTATGTCGTAGTGAATATAAGAGCTAGCATGTCATAGTGAATACTAGAGCTAGTATGTCGTAGTGGATACTAGAGCTTGCATGTCATAGTGGATACTAGAGCCAGCATGTTGTAGTGGATACTAGAGCTTGTACGTCGTAGTGAGTATAAGAGCTAGCATGTCATAGTGAATACTAGAGCTAGCATGTCATAGTGAATACTAGAGCCAGCATGTTGTAGTAGATACTAGAGCTAGCGTGTCGTAGTGGATACTAGAGTTAACATGTCATGGTGGATACTAGAGCTAGCATGTCACAGTGGATACTAGAGCTAGCATATCGTATTGGATATTAGAGCTTGCATGTCATAGTGGATACTAGAGTCAGCATGTCGCAATGGATACTAGAGTTAGCATATCATAGTGGATACTAAAGCTAGCATGTCGCAGTGGATACTAGAGTTAGCATGTCAAAGTGGATACTAGAGCTGGCATGTCATAGTGGATACTAGAGTTAGCATGTCATAGTGGATGCTAGAGCTAGCATGTCGTAGTGGATACTAGAGTTAGCATGTCATAGTGGATACTATAGCTAGCATGTTGCAGTGGATACTAGAGTTAGCATGTCATAGTGGATACTGGAGCTAGCATGTCATAGTGGATACTAGAGCTAGCATGTCGCAGTGGATACTAGAGCTGGCATGTCGCAGTGGATACTAGAGTTAGCATGTCATAGTGGATACTGGAGCTAGCATGTCATAGTGGATACTAGAGCTGGCATGTCACAGTGGATACTAGAGTTAGCATGTCATAGTGGATACTAGAGCTGGCATGTCGCAGTGGATACTAGAGTTAGCATGTCATAGTGGATACTAGAGCTGGCATGTCGCAGTGGATACTAGAGTTAGCATGTCATAGTGGATACTAGAGCTGGCATGTCGCAGTGGATACTAGAGTTAGCATGTCATAGTGGATACTAGAGCTGGCATGTCGCAGTGGATACTAGAGTTAGCATGTCATAGTGGATACTAGAGCTAGCATGTCGCAGTGGATACTAGAGTTAGCATGTCATAGTGGATACTAGAGCTAGCATGTCGCAGTGGATACTAGAGTTAGCATTTCATAGTGGATACTAGAGTTAGCATGTCATAGTGGATACTAGAGTTAGCATGTCATAGTGGATACTAGAGTTAGCATGTCATAGTGGATACTAGAGTTAGCATGTCGCAGTGGATACTAGAGTTAGCATGTCATAGTGAATACTAGAGTTAGCATGTCGCAGTGGATACTAGAGTTAGCATGTCGCAGTGGATACTAGAGCTGGTTGTTTACATTTTTCTTGAAATGAGTCTGAATGAGATGAGTAAAGAATTGACTTGAGTAGGAACCTTTAATCATAACTCACCACATAGCCTGACTCCTGGTGGAGTCGGGAGACATGAGGTGTGACGTTCGTTAGTAGCCAGCGATACTTGTTAAGGACAGATGGCTTAATCATTTCAACACTGTTTGCCGTTCCAAAAATAGGGTCCCCATTGATGGGCTGTGCAATCTCCGGAATGGTAGTATTTTGAACTTGGTAAACTGCAAGATTATCACACCCAAGATTGGGTAAATCAATTTTCCTATTACAAAAATTGTGATTACAATCTTCTAAAAAAATGTACGGTAATGATTACAACATTTCAATTACTATGTTCTTCTACATTAAATAATAATGACAACATTTAATGTTTACAGAACTTGATAAATATAATTTTAATTGAACGTTTTTTGCTAGAATTGCAGTTAGAATTGATGTGTAGGCATATGTGGCTAAATGGCATTTTCTCAAAATGTTCCATTCAATTACTTGGCTTGATTAAAAAGATTACAGAACATGATTTTGATGTAAGTTTCAGTTTTGGTAACAGCTTATTGTAGAGTATAATCATAACTCAAACCAATTCTGTCTGCCTTGGAACACTGCTCCTCTAAAAACCAAATTTTCATCAAATCAAGCCACATATCTACAACAATAATGATGGCCTGTAGAAGATGACAACTACATAATAATATGATAATACGATATTAATAAAACCCACTATTTAATGATAATCTACTAATTCATAACATTACATGCAAGAAATACAAAAGTGAATCATAATTTAATGGTATTTTAAACAATCAATAATATAATATCATACCTAGCTGCTGATAAACATCTTCATCATCAACAGAATGGTAGGTGAAACTGAATCAAATAAAAGATAGCATGAAAATCTATCAATGTAAAAAACAATCAAAAACTACATTTTTAAATCAGACCACAAAGGAATTCAGTATGTTAAATCCAATGTTGTTGAGCGATGTAGTGTAACACAATATAATTAATGCATCTGGCTGAAACCTTAGTCTAGTGTGACTTTGGACTCACTTTCTCTCCCACGACACTTGAGCAGCATGGATGATCAAATTGAGCTGTATGAATATTCGAATATTGTGATAAAATTGCATAATGTGATGATCACATGATGGTCATGTGACCCACCTTTCCGCGTAGGCTCTCAGCTGCCTGACAAGGCCTGGATAGGGGTTGTAAGGGAGACGTGGTGACTTCAGTAGGTTGTGACACAGGTCTTTGAACACGTCCTCTATTCCTGTTGTCGTCAGGTAATGGTTTACCATTGCCATGGTAACCTGGTCAGGCAGATTATCTCTTGAGTCCGCCATCTTGTCCTTGGAATGGTGAGATTCACACAATCTTATGATTTAATTTTCTCACAAAGAAATGTACACTTGTAGCAGCTGTTAACGATAACATAAGAAATATAGAAATTATCATATGATTAGGTCAAATAGCATGGAGATGGTCAATGCCAAATAATCTGCAAAGCACGCATGACATCCTTTGGTTGACATTTGAAAGCCCACGACTCCTAACCAGATTCTTGTATAATATATTATTATTGGGAATGCGTAAAGGCAGAAACTATTGATTTTTGGGTAATGACAACAATAAAATAATGCATAATAAATTCATTTCAGCATAAACCACTGCATATATTTAATTAAAATGTGGCTTGCGCATTTGCATTCACCAAAAATAAAGGTTTTAATCATCATAAATCCTAAAGCATAATGCTTGCATTTCTTTAAAAAAAACTTCTCATGCTAACTTGGTCTAGGTATTCAGTTGAACATCATCAAGTTTAACACTTGTATGTTTTTCCTTGATTTTTGTTTAATTTATTAAAATTTGGTATATGATATATAAACAAGGGTGAATACAAATCACTCGTCATTTATAAAGTAAAAATTATTTTGTTTTATTCTGCATTATTCAGACAGCACATTTACAACAAAGTTCACTTTAAAATAATATTGTCTTGATGAACACTTTTAGTAGTGTTTGCTCTTATTTGCTCCTTACTAAATTCTAAAATTATGCTAGATAGGCAATATAAAAATTCTTGGACACACTCAGCAGTGTGCCCATTTCAAAATAGGTGCCACAAGTGTTACTAAAAATAAACAATAACTTTCTTTGTCGCTTGTAATAAATACACTTATTACACCTCTGAAGTTGATGGTTGAGAATAGCCTCCTTGGTAGTCGCTAACACCATCAGCATACTAACAACACCTTGTCCCCATTTACTTTTGGAAAACGTTTCGATGAGAAACCAGGAATTTTGTCATATGGCCTTAGAACTAACTACATTCTGCCTCAATGGTCAACCACTCTGTTTGGTGTGATCACTGTGATGGGCAGCTGCCTCTACTGTCTTGTTGATAGTAAACTCTAGTGGAGTAGCAAGCACGATAGTTTGACACCATCTGCACTGCATTAGTGTTGGCCTAATTATCACAAGTTGAACACAAATGGTGGTGGCATAATAATTTGTTACATTTAACAAACAAAATGACTGCCAAATTGTATAATGCATATATACAAAATACAGTTTTTTACTTTTAATAAATCTACTTTGATACAACTAAAATATTTAAGTAGTTTGTCAAAATTGTACTTGCAAATAAAGTGGTCATGAAAACTGAAGGATTGTAACAAATAGTTTCACTTTGCTGCATGCCACAAGTCAAGGAAGATGAGATGCTGATGCCAGTGGATTAAGACATATAACATAGCCACTCAAATGCAAATGAATTTTAAATGGTTGGCTTAAATTGGCACCAAAATTAAATATACTTTTTTCTCTGAAACAAAGCAAGTAGACCACAGTATTTAACATTAATTCTCTCTTACCATTTTCTAAAATGTTCTCAATGTATTTGCAGATGTATGAGGTGTTTGTAATTTCAAATGCATTCATGCATGACCTCCAAGACTGATTCTGAGTTGAGCACTTATTCGACTTGAAGTACTCAATTAATTCATAATTTTCAAGCACCTGCAATTGAGTGAGTACTTTGCCTTGATAAACTAATTGGCTTTGCCTTATTTGCTAGTTGGCTTGGGTCCAAGACCAAACCATTTTTAACTGCATGTACGGTTTTTGACTTTGGCACAAGAGTTGAATATGCAAGACTGGGCATGTATTTTATAGGCAATATACTAGCATAGCTATAGCCATAGGCATAACTACCTGATATATATATATATATATATATATATATATATATATATATATATATATATATATATATATATATATATATATATATATGTGTGTGTGTGTTAATGTATATGTTGATGTATTTGTTTGGATCGTTATCTTAACTGTAGCCGCATGGAATTTTGAGAGGACGTAGTATTGCAACAATTTAATGCACTCTTCATAGTCATAGACCTCTAGGCTCTGGTTCTGTTTCGAGCAGTCAGCAGATCATTGACATTGTTGCCATAACAACGTAACTTGCCTGCGTAACTTCGTATGGTCACTTTTGTAAACTTTTACAATTGTCGTTTGGTGGTCCGAAACTATGTCACATGCATGGCACGGATACATCCCATTGATAAATACTTACTTATTGTCCTGTCATTAAATGTATGTGCGTCGACACGCTTCAGCGATCAAACATGGTTACCCGTCGCTTCGGTTGTTTGCCGCCGTAAGTGTCGCCTCTACCAGTTTAATGTTCAACAACACTGACCGTTTAGTGCGCAACTACACGGTAGATGGCAATACTATCCACTAACCCATCGACTTTTATCACTGACACTCATCTTAAAAAATAATAAGAATATCTAACGATGTTGACCTATTAATTGATTGGAATACGCGCTGTATACTTCATACCTTCTTAATAACTAGGTGATTTTACCATTATAGAGATTGCAAGTGCCTATTTACCGCATTTGACACCACCTGGCCACACTATCACGGTATCCAATCGTTCAGCATTGCGGCCAGGCCACAGTCACTCTTCCGTAGTAGTGCCTAAGCATTTAAAAGTTACCTGATTTCAGTCATTTTATTTGCCAAGGAGTAACTGTACTCAGCCAGCAAGGGCGGGCTGTTTTAAATTTATGTATTTTGGTGGTGACAGTCCCAAAACACAGGTAATTGCACTAATAATTTGCAAAAATTATACATTTTGAGGGTAAGCATGTTTGCAACGACGAAACTTCTCAGCACGTTGACAGCTGTGTTTTTGATGGCTTCAGTTTTATACAATTATAAAAAAATTAACATGGCCACCAACGGGAAAGTGAACTGTGGTCTAAACCCTATATCCTGGCTAGTCTCTATCATGCATACTTGTGTGTACTCAACCAACCGGAAAAAGTGGCCATTCCAGATATCATTCTACCGTAGTTGTTGCTGTACCCATTTGAAACAGAATTTGCATATAAATGTTATTGTATGAAGAGGCTGTCAGAAGTGGTCAGAAGAGGTCAAATATGGTATACTTGGTTGTATATTCTCTTTCAGCCGATGGCTAGAGACCTATGCCAACAGATTCCAGCCAGTGTACTGACTGACTTAAGCACACTTCTCTTCAACAGGCACATCTCCATCAACATAGATGATAATCTCTAGACGCAGACTCAGAAGGATCAATTCTGATAAACATGTCTAATTTACATTGTCTACGAATATGAATACTACTGTGTATAATATCGTGTTGATCCAATAGTTCGCAAGAATTTACACAACTTTCAAAAGTATTGCCGTGCAATGATTGATTGATTTTTTTCAATATATTTTTATGGTTTGTTCCTCCATTTAATAATATATTACAGTTTATGAGTTGAATATGAAATAAACAATACATATAACACACTGTATTATTAAATATTGTGGTATGTACTATATTGTACAGTGTGGAAATATCGCAAAGCTGTTTGCAATACTCTTAAAAATATTTGAAATATAAAATATGCAGTGTGTTCCCTCCCTGGTACAGAAATGTGTATTCACAATGACATCATGGCATTGGGTAGACAACATTCACAATGACAGCATGACAATGGGTAGACAACATTCACAATGACAGCTTGACATTGGGTAGAGAACATTCACAATGACAGCATGGCATTGGGTAGACAACATTCACAATGACAGCATGGCATTGGGTAGACAACATTCACAATGACAGCATGACAATGGGTAGACAACATTCACAATGACAGCATGGCATTGGGTAGACAACATTCACAATGACAACACGGCATTGGGTAGACAACATTCACAATGACAGCATGACAATGGGTAGACAACATTCACAATGACAGCATGGCATTGGGTAGACAACATTCACAATGACAGCATAATGTTGGGTAGACAACATTCACAATGACAGCATGGCATTGGGTAGACAACATTCACAATGACAGCATGACATTGGGTAGAGAACATTCACAATGATAGCATGACATTGGCTAGACAACATTCACAATGATAGCATGACGTTGGGTAGACAACATTCACAATGACAGCATGACAATGGGTAGACAACATTCACAATGACAGCATGACAATGGGTAGACAACATTCACAATGACAGCATGACGTTGGGTAGACAACATTCACAAATGACAAGTCAAGCAGCAAATAATGTTATTGTATTTTTCATGAAGACATCCAGTCACAAACAGCTAAGTATAACACATTTATAATGAATGATCAACTGAAATCCAAAAGAGTATTCATCTTGCATGTGAATTACATGACTCGAACATTTTACTACCAAACAAGAACCAACAGCTTGCTATATTTAAATTGGTAACTAATAAAGTTTTCACACATCTACAGATCATTTCTGACAAATTGTTTCTTACCATTTAGTAAACTCTCGTCAGTAGCAAATGAACAGACAAAATATAGCAGTCAACTCGCGAGAACACATAGGGTGCAAAAATAGATGCATTGTTCTGTAGAAATTAAATGTATCAATTTAATAATAATATTTGTATAGAGTACTCTATCCAAATAATAGTGGTGTTTCACTGAGAATCAGCACAAACAGAAAACATTAGTTAAACACGTAAAAATAAAAACTTGTTGACTATTATATATCTCATTATATTCTAGTAGATTTTTTCTCACATCTGGTTGACTTTTTCACATCATGTATTTCAAAGTCAGTATAACTTTGCCAGTTACAAGGCTATGAGCATCAATAACTACACTGTTGATTTGTTTAGAACAAATGTTGGTTGCACAAGATGGTTGACAAAGAATCTTGAAAAATAACATTACTTACCCATCTCCTTTTCATTAATGTAAGTTTATTAGCTGCTATATATCCAGCTACATGGTAATCTCAATACATTGAACACTCTAGAAGGCTACTGTTTATTGTTTTCAGCTGGCTTATTTAACCCCAAGCATTCAATTAACACAATCAGTGGTTAGAAATAAACATTGCGTATCTAAAGCAGTCTTCCAATTGCCCCATCACATCCATGGGGAGACAGTACGCACACAAACTACAGCATACAAACAAGTTTCATTAGAGAAACATTATGAGACAAACTGTCTACAAATGCTCTTCTTCATCTTCTCAATCACAAGAAATGTAGCTCCCAGTGAATCTGTGGGAGGTAGATCACAGCCCAAGTCTGACTACATGCACACCATGTAGATCACAGCCCAAGTCTGACTACATGCACACCTTGTAGATCACAGCCCAAGTCTGACTACATGCACACCATGTAGATCACAGCCCAAGTCTGACTACATGCACACCATGTAGATCACAGCCCAAGTTTGACTACATGTACACCATGTAGATCACAGCCCAAGTGTGACTACATGCACACCATGTAGATCACAGCCCAAGTCTGACTACATGTACACCATGTAGATCACAGCCCAAGTCTGACTACATGCACACCATGTAGATCACAGCCCAAGTCTGACTACATGCACACAATGTAGATCATAGCCCAAGTCTGACTACATGCACACCATGTAGATCACAGCCCAAGTCTGACTACATGCACACCATGTAGATCACAGCCCAAGTCTGACTACATGCACACCATGTAGATCACAGCCCAAGTCTGACTACATGCACACCATGTAGATCACAGCCCAAGTCTGACTACATGCACACCTTGTAGATCACAGCCCAAGTCTGACTACATGTACACCATGTAGATCACAGCCCAAGTCTGACTACATGTACAGCATGCAGATCACAGCCCAAGTCTGACTTCATGCACACCATGTAGCCAAAGAAACTATCACATAGCATCAGTCCCATTATGAAACAAAACAAGTAGCTTTTCCATTATTAAATGCAAAATAAAATGACAATGCATTCACGTAACGTGGGAGTTACAATGAGCAGCCAAGCTGGCAGTGGCTGTTGCTTGGGTCATTGTTCAGCACCGCTGCAGACATTGGCTGAGAACACAAGCCCGGCCTATCACTGTCACTGCAAAGTCAGGCAGTTAAATATGTCAGCAACCACTGCATCCTGTTCTTCTCTGGGTATAGCGTTAACTCCAAGATATTATTGTCATGGTGACGTGGCTGATATGTAGAACTGTCCTGCTTTGTTCATGATATGCATGACAATTGACAACACAGAGATGATATTTGTTGAACCTGGAGTAGACAGGACATCTTGCTGTGTCTTGTAGTTTTGTGCTACACATTGACAAAATCAGTGTATGATGACCACCACGTGTTACACATTGGAACACTGGCCATTGTGGACAAGCTATATCATGCCCTCCACCCCGCACGGGGTAGATACTGACCAGTGTGACATCATCTGAATGTAGTACTCACAATGTCACCGAGCATACATCATTATGATGTGATGTACATGATGCACATCATGACTATGTAATATAGACATTATCATCAGTATGATGTAATGTCCATGCCATCACAACCACGGTGTAATATACACAACACCATGACCGTGACCGTGTGTGTGTGTGTGTAATATACACAACACCATGACCATTTGTGTGTAATATACACAACACCATGACCATGTGTGTAATATACACAACACTATGACCATGTGTGTGTGTAATATACACAACACTATGACCATGTGTGTGTGTAATATACACAACACTATGACCGTGTGTGTGTGTAATATACACAACACTATGACCATGTGTGTGTGTGTGTGTGTGTGTGTGTAATGTACACAACACCATGACCATGTGTGTAATATACACAACACCATGATGTCAAACACATGTTGCCTTGATTATGATGTAATGTTCACATCGTCATCATGACAATAATGTAATGTTCACATCACCATGACTACGATGCAATGTACACGTCATCATGATGCATGTACGTGTGGTCATTGTGCCATGTCTTGTACATCAGATAAGTGTGGTCATGATGTGACGTCTGAAGCCCTTCCATCACCCTCTGTAGATATATGCCCTGTTTTAGCACCTTTCCTTGTGTCACTTCCTCTGTGCTGCCACCCACCACCCCCGCCTCTCCAAACCTCTCCCCACCTGTGTTGTCCACAGCATACAAGGCCACACCGCTGTAGTCAAGGTCAGTGCTACTCTGGGGAGTGTTCGCCCAGACAATCAGCGATGACTCAGCACTGTTTGGGGGCGTGGTGCAGAAGCCACCGCACCCATAGCTGTGGTCCTGGCCAACCACAGCAGGGAGAGCTGCCCACACCATCACAGATGGCCGTGGATCTGCACCGCACTGCTCGTCCTGGTCACATGACAGCGCCACGGCAACGGGACTGAGTTTCACATACGTGTGATCGAGGCTACGAGCGAGGAACTCTGGCTGTGGAATCCCTGACTTCTCTAGCACGACTTTAGGCGTCTTCTTCGCGAACGAGAAGTAACAGTGGTCTTTCCAACGGTGACGCACTCGGTCACTAGAGTACGAGTGGTCTGCCATCACCCTCTGTCGCAGCGCTGCACAGTGCAACAGCTGCAGACATCACCTGCAACAGAACACACACAGTGAACACACACAGTGAACACATACACACACACACACTGCCAGTGGTGAACACACGCACACGCACACACTGCCAATGGTGGATACACACATGCATGCACGCACATACGCATGCATCCAGGTACATACACACACACACTGCCAGTGATAAATAGGCAGGGGTGAAGAGATGTCAGGGTGTTACACAAACCACCATGTCCCATGTGAAATAAAGATCACAGCAGAGATTCTTATGAGCATTGACCAGTGCAACAGACAGAAATGGGACTACATACTGTAGAATCAGTGTAGATGAACACCAAATTTTATGTTTACCAGCAATGCTCATACAACACTATTTGATGACAAAGCCAAGCTATGTAATTAGTATCATTGACATTTCATCCGTACCGCCACTCACTGTTTTTTTTGGTAATCGTTTACTTAACTGGCCTAAATTATTAGATCTTTATGCCGTCGGTTTTCCCAGCATTTTTGTACCTGAATGCGTTCCTTACATCATTCCGCGTATGTTCCAGTAAAAAAGTTCAGTTTTACACGTCAAAACAGTGGAACCGATTACTTGATAAACATGGCGCGTGTGCTATTTGTGCATTAGTCATGCCTCGGAGCCATCAGAACCGCGAAGGCGGTGTTTGTGTGCATACAATTACGCAATGTAAAAAATGAAGAGAAAAAAATTTAAAATAGGCTCCAAAAATGTTTCAAATGAAGAAATTCTGGACAAAAAATTCAAACATTCTCCACAGTTTTCAGATTAAACGCAACATCTGTAGAGCACATACAGTCAGTTCTAACATAATATTTCATTTAATGAAATATTTGATGTTGGAAATATTATTTGTATGAAAATTATGTGGTCATTATTAGATGTTATGCGCATGCGCAACTACAAGGGGACGTCTCATTGCATGTCATTGTTAATATACTTAAATATAAAAGAATGCATGGGTTAAATTATATGTCGTTTGATGAGCAAAGATTATTGTTTTTGTAATTAAAAATTATACTGATGATGTTGCATGTCATGCGCATGTGCAAATTTAAAGGGACAACTCATTGCATGTCATTGTTAACATAATTAAATTTAAAAGAATGCATGGGTTAAATTTTCTGTCGTTTGGTGAACAAAGGTTATTGTTTTTGTAATTAAAAATATACTGATAATATTGCATGTCATGTGCAACTTTAAGGAGGGAGGGAAGGAGTACTTTAATTTAATTAAATTAATTTATATAAATTTAAGTCAATTTATATAAATTTACAATTTAATGTACTCTTTTTACATTAACCTTTTCATTTAAATAATTTACAATAATTAAATTATATGCATATTCATATTTTTGGGGAACACCAAATACATTTTTTTACAATTCTAAACTGGTGAGTAACCAAACCACATATGTATTACTTTTCACGTATATGCTGTGTCTATGTGCAGTTGTAGTATCACTGGATTTGTCTGAATACACATTTTTTTAACGAATGACTGATAACACATCCATTGCTCACATCCAGTGGATACACAATCCTGTGCATTCAATGTGTATTCGACAGTTATGCGCCCATCACGGCAGTTCGTGCAAATGCTACACAATTTCTTTTGTGCAACTGCCTTGGACCGAGGCCCTCGGTGCGTGGAAGAAAGCCACATGTAAATACTTACTAAATAGTGTTATTATTTAGGCTTGGGCAAGGATTTTCTACAGCAATTTACCCTATTTCTGCATGCGCCTACATAGGGGTATATATATGTGAAGCGTTAATCAGAACAACAATAACAGGAAAATTGTATAAAGCCGGATTAGCCATGATACAATTGGTGTACTCATACTCAGCACTCACCACCCCCCCACACACACACACACAATAAAGATGTGTAACTAATTTTTTTAAATGCATATAAAGGTGATTACATATACCGCATGTTGTACTTTTGTGTAGTTATGTGAGGAGGTTTTTTTAGTCCTAGTTGCCATTTTGGTGGAGGCATTATATCCGGGGAAAGTGTGTCTGTATACCTATATTACCCCCTCCGGACAAAAGAAATGAAATATATGTTGTGATGCGATGCTAGGTCTACTGATTTTGTATAACAGCAAGTGTAAAGATCATCTTATACGCAATTAGCCACATCATTGGTATTTCTCCTATTCAATACATATGAAGCGTCAACATGTACGTGGCTGAATTATTTTAAATAAACAAGTTGCAGAAAAATTATGTTGCATTACTGCAAGGTCAAAATAATAATGATCGTTAGGGGTTTTATCCATGAGGAGTTATGTCCACACTCCATTTGTAAGAATATTTAACAAGATTGCCATCCAAGGTAAAGGCCCGGATAGCAAGTGGGCAAGGACACCATGGGCTTATTGAGAGTCCCCACCTAACTGTCCTTTTCACACTAGCATCCTGATGGGGACAGGCTTTTAACTGAAGCGATTCATTCGTTGGTGATCACTTCACTGATATGGGTTCCAGACTTCCAGCAGTGGACCAGCAGTAAGCTTACTGTCTTTAACATCTGTATCAATAAACCTGCCAAGCAGCAGTGCAGTACGAGTTACACCCGCAGACAGCTTTAAAACACCATTGTTACTTTGCGACCTTTTCATTCAAATAAATATAAGAAACTTTTACAATAGTTGGTTCATGGAGTTAGTTGTATATAGCTGGCCATTGATGGTAATGATAATGAAACTGACAATGATGGCTTTTAATGTTAATGAAAAGTTACGTAGTCCCATAATGATAATAATACATTTCTATTTTTACGTAATTATTGTGGCAAGGATACTGAATACTCTATGATGACTCTATCCCTTTAAGAAAGCTAAATAACTGTAAACTGTTGTGTTTTATTTATTAGACGTCAAAATCACACTAGCAGTTAGAATAGTGTAGCATGTCGATTAATTAATTACTAGCATATTAATTAATGTTATATATTTTATTGAATGTGTGTATGCGCAATGAAAGGATGCTTTTATTTCACAAGTATTACGAGAAAGTAATTAATGTTACTTAATTTGAACAATTAAAATTGTTTCTGAGCTATATCGTCTTCTTCCCATTAATCACTGGCAAGGCGGTACTACATCACGATTTCTCCGCAGGATATTGCTGCGAAAACGGACAACACAGAATACAAGTTTTATCACGCCTGCCGACAGATACCCGTACTTAATCAACGGGTCAATGAGGTGCAGATCCTCTACAATCGCTAAGTCGCGGTACTTCGACGACATTCATTCCACTATTCTTCGTTAGAATGACTCATGATACTGAAGATTGTACACAACACTTTCTACAAATACGCAACAAGGCATGCGACTGAGATGGGCAACTTTCTTTTAACCTTGATGGGATCCTTCTTTTACAGAATGCCAAACGACGATGGTGCAAAATTAATTTACTGACAACTGTTTTAACTCCCTCCCTCCCTCAATCCATCTCCCTCCCTCCAGGAAACCAGACATGCAATATCAAAAAACCTTTGTTCACCAAACAACAGATCATTTAACCTTGCTTTCTTTTAAATGTAATTATATTAACAATACCCCTCCCCATCAGAAGGAAACCAGACATGCAATATCAGCATAATTAAAAAAACCTTTGTTCACCAAATGACAGATAATTTTACCCCTGCAGTCTTTTAAATTTAATTATATTAACAGTGACATGCAATGAGTTGTCCCTTTAAAGTTGCACATGCGCATGACATGCAATATCATCAATATATTTTTTAATTACAAAAACAATAACCTTTGCTCACCAAACAACTGATAATTTAACCCATGCATTCTTTTAAATTTAATTATATTAACAATGACATGCAATGAGACATCCCCTTGTAGTTGCGCATGCGCATAACATCTAATAACGACCACATAATTTTCATACAAATAATATTTGCAACATCAAATATTTCATTAAATAAAATATGAAATATTACGTTAGAAGTGACTGTATGTGCTCTACATTGCGTAATTGTATGCTCGATACACACAAGCACTGCCTTCACGGTACTGATGGCACCGAGGCGTGACTAATGCGCAAATCGCACACGCGCCATGTTTATCAAGCAATCGGTTCCGCTGTTTTGATGTGTAGAACTGATTAAAAGTGGCTTAAAACACAATATTTTAAAACAATATATGAACTTTTTTACTGGAACATATACGGAATGATGTTAGGAACGCATTCAGGTACAAAAATGCTGGAAAAACCGTCTGCATAAAGCCCTAATAATTTAGGCCAGTTAAGTAAACGATTACCGTTTTTTTATCAATAATAATAACTGAGTCCTGTTCGTGTCATGATCATGATATTGACGTATGTTTGTTTTGACTTTTGGTCGCGTTCATATCATGTTTCGGACAGGCATATATTAACCATGTAATGGATTAGCATGACATTTCCACCATGAGCTACACATAGGTCGAAATAATGACAGTACAGAACAGCAATGTTAGAACGCCTTAGGTTAGACCTTCATACGTAGACGTCGTATTCAACTGAATCAGAGTTACCGAAATAGGAACGGGCTTCGTCCGGGAGAAGCATCTGGTTTTGTTTCAATTTTTCGCTGCTGCGCAAATCATGAACAGCGTTGCTAGATTGTGCAACATTCGAGAAGGTTACCGCCAGTCATACTCACACTGTTTCCTTCTTTACTGTAAATCGTGCCTACGTGCATAAAGTTCAGAGATCAAGTATGCCAATGACAAACTTACGTGTGACTCGACAAAGTAGATTCTAGTTGACGAAGAACAGGAAGTTGTCCGAGGATTCCGGTAGGGGAGGCAGCTCGGAGCGGTATCAAAAAAAGCATTACACCGACAACGCCAAACCTATTCAGGATCTTTACTAGACTTTAGTACCTTACGTTAGGGATTATACAAGTGTATTTCGGTATCCGTCTGACCAAGTAAAATAAATCCTCACTTAATTTTACGGTATGCACCTAAAAATGCCACTAAAACCGGTCAACAAGGTGCATTTAAAATGAGAAATGCCTTATGAAAAAGCTAGCTTTCCTACTAAAATAATTTTTATTTTTCATTAAAACGTTCTGACATTCTGCTTCCAAGAGCTATTTCATTTGCATTTCAGCTGCTTTCTCATTTGACTAACGATATCATCCCCATCAAATCTCCCGTCAATATAATTTAATTAATTTAATATGATATAATTTAATTAATTTAACAAGATTTAACAAGATTGCCATCTCGAACAACAAGTTCCAGATGGCAAGTGAACAAGGAAGCCATTGGCTTATCGAGAGTCCAACAATTTTCTCATCTATGTGTAGCCCGCCCTTATCAGATATCTGTCAATTCTATTTTTAAACATATTCACACTACTAGCATTAACACAATCATTTGGCAGTTTGTTCCATTCATTTATCACCCTCTGTGAGAAAGAGTACTTTCTCATGTCCAACCTACACTGCTCCTTAACTAATGCTGCTTTGTGTCCTCTGGTTCTACTGCCTTCTTTAAGTTTGAAGAACATATTCCTATCAACATCCTCATAACCGTTCACTATTTTAAACACTTCTATTTGGTCTCCTCTTAGTCTCCTGGTCTCTAGTGTTGTCAAACCACATTGTAATAAGCGACTTTCGTAACTAAGGTCTCTTAATTCTGGAATCATCTTAGTTGCTCTTCGTTGTATTCTTTCTAGCTTATCTATGTCTTTTTTATGATATGGCCTCCATGCTTGAATACAACATTCCAAATGTGGTCTAACTATTGCTTTGTACAGGGGTACAATTAGATGTTTCTCCTTATACGTGATAGGTCTCCTAATTAGCCCTAGAATTTGATTTCCTTTCGAAGCAGCAATCCCACATTGCTCTGAAACCTTCATGTCAGCATTAAATGTTACTCCTAAATCCTTTTCTTGTGTGGTTCTACCTAGTACAGCATCCCCCATTTTATATTCCTCGTCCATATTTCCATGTCCTATGTGTATACATTTACACTTCCCAAAATTGAATAACATTTGCCATTTTTCTGACCATTTAACTAATTTTTCCAGATCATCCTGTAAACTTTGGTTATCTGTATCATTAGTAACCTTTCTGAATACTTTTGTGTCATCTGCAAATTTGAGTACTTTGCTAGATATGCCATCCTCCAAATCATTTATATATATTAAAAACAGTATAGGGCCTAATACTGATCCCTGTGGTACCCCACTCAAAACAGATTTCCAATTTGAAATCTCACCATCTACTATTACTCTCTGTCTTCTGTGTGTAAGCCACTTTTCTATCCAGTTGATTACATCATTGCCTATACCATGGGCTTTTAGTTTAAGTAACAATCTTTGATGTGGCACTTTATCGAAAGCTTTCTGAAAATCTAAGTAGACAACATCCACTGGTGACCCGTCATCTACCCACTTTGTAATTTCTTCTAAAAAACATAAGAGATTGGTTAGACATGACCTTGCTTTTAGGAATCCATGTTGAGATGTATTTATTAATTTATGTTTTACGAGGAATTCCACCATGTGGTCTCTAATTAATGTTTCGAGTAATTTACATACAACTGATGTTAAACTCACTGGTCTGTAATTTTCTGGCTTCTTCCTCGATCCCTTCTTAAATAGCAGCATAATGTTTGCTTCTTTCCATTCTGAAGGAACTATTCCTTCTTCTAGTGAAAAGTTAAATAAGTTTGCAAGTGGTGTACTAATTTGATCAACAATTTCCTTAAGCAGTTTTGGTGGTATCCCATCAACTCCAGATTCCAGGTGATTTATATCTTTCATCTTCTTAATTTTCTTTGCTATCATTTCAGGAGTTACAAATAACTGCTCTAAATGTTCTGATTTATTGAGATTTAGTCAATGGAACTGGAAGTGAGCTGATATCTTCTGTGGTAAAAACTGAGCTGAAATACTCATTCAGGATCTCTGCCATTTGGAACCCATCATTTAATATGATATAATTTTAATTAATGCAATATGATATAATTTAATTAATTTACTATTGCATAATTGAATTAATATGTAATTAATAACTACAGGATCAAATGACCCCCCAGCCCAGCTGCATGCATACATGCAGACAAATGTTATCTAAATGCACATCTTTGCTGAGCCGTTGTATATAAATAAATTGGTAGCTCAAATCAACATACACATATGTACCTTACCTTATGATACCTTATGACGATTCTGATCGCAGGATCCAGTTGATTCCTCCATGATCAGATCTTCAAAATCAAATATTTTATGTTTTATCTTATATGGATACCATACTGCTATGGCATATTCTAGGTGAGATCTAACCATTGTCTTATATAGTGGCAAGAAAGTGTGTGTGTCTAGGAATTGGAAGGTTCTTCGGATTATTTTTGTCATTTTGGTTGCTTTATTTACCATTTGGTTTATGTGATCATCAAATGACAATTTTGAATCGATAATTACACCTAAGTCAGTTTGCTTATCTGTGGTGGCTAGTGAATGTTTAACATTATTTCTTGTCATGAAATATTCATTTTTACCTATATTATTTTTTCCAATTTCCATGTGTTTACATTTGTCTGGGTGGAATTTTAATAACCATTTATCGCTCCATTGTTCTAGGATACTTAAATCTTGTTGTAGTATATCCTGATCATTTTTATTTGTTATGGCTCTAAATATCTTAATGTCATCAGCGAACAGGAATGTATTGGATTTAATTAACTCTGGCAGATCGTGTACGTATAGAACAAACAATAAAGGTCCTAGGACAGATCCCTGCGGTATCCCTGATGTTACTTTGTACCAGTTTGATTCTTTTCCATTTACTACTACCTTTTGTCGTCTATTTGTGATGAATGCCTCAATCCGGTTAACTAAATCATTCCTAATGTTAAAACTTTTTAATTTATTTATTAGCCTTGTATGTGGAAAGCCTTTTGAAAATCCATATAAATAACATCTGTGTAATTACCCTTATCCATTTCTGAGGTCCATTCATCTAGAATTTTAATTAGTTGGAGAACTGTTGATCTGCCAGAGATAAAACCATATTGTTTTTGACTGAACAGACCATTGACTTTCATGTAACTGATGATGTGATTTCTAATAATTTTTTCCATGCATTTACAAACTACGCTTGTTAGGCTTATTGGACGGTAATTGCATGCTAATTTCTTACTTCCTTTTTTATATATTGCTGATATTTTCGCATCCTTCCATTCATCAGGAGTACTTGATGTTTTTATCGATGTCTCAAATATTTTTTGTAATGGGAGACAGATATTTTCTGACAACTCAGTTAGTAATCTGGCACCTATTTCATCAGAGCCAGGCGATTTGCTTATATTAAGTTCTTTTAATGTTAGTAATATTATGTTTTCAGTTACTTTTAGCTCATCCATCACTAATTTATTGTTTACTTTGGGTGTAGTTGGGATAGACCCTGTCTGTTCAGTAGTGAATACACTGGAGAAGTAGTTGGCAAGAATATTTGCTTTTTCTTCATCTTCAGTTGTTGTTTGGGATTTCGGATTTGTGTGGTCTATATTCAGTTCCCCAATTCCTTGTTTAACTGTAGTTTTTGATTTATAATAGTTCCAGAAGACTTTAGGGTTTTTCTTGGTTTGAATGGCTAAATTTCATTCAAATTCCTTTCGGAGCTTTCTGGTTAAAGCTCGGACTTTATTCCTGCTTTTACAATACTCTAAATATATTGTCCCATCCCTTGTTTCAATGTATTTTGTCCATAGTCTATTTTTACGTCTAATTAGTTTTCTGGTGTTTGCATTCAGGGGGAAATTTCCCTTTCTGTAATTTGAAACTTCTTTTTGAGGTACATATTTATCTTCTAATAATTTTAGTACTGTTTTAATGATTTCCCATTGATTGTTAACGTTGTCTTTACAGTCTTTAAATTTCTCTTCCCAATCTATATCTGAAAACTCTTTCCTCATTTCTTCATAATTTGCCTTATTAAATAGCTTCCATTTTTTAGTGTATTTATTTGTTATAACTTTGCACAAAATATTGAATGTAATGACACAGTGGTCACTTTTACCTAGGGGGCTGAGGTACTCTATTTCCCCTATGCTGTCTTCTTCGTTTGATAAAATCAGATCTAAAAGGTTTGTGTTAGTTGTGCCTCGTCCTCTAGTGGGATTTGAGACATGTTGAAACATGAATGTGTCTCTAAGGCATTCTACAAATTTAAAATTTAGGTTGCTGGGGTTAACTGATTTGGTCGTCCAATGTTTCCAGTTAATATCTGGGAGATTGAAATCTCCTGTAATTACAATGTGTGAATATTTAAGTCCTGATGTGGATCTAATCATATTTAGAAGTTCTGCATTATTTTCTTCTGACCCCCCATCGCTCCTATATATGCATCCAAAGAGAAGTTTGGTTTATTTTGAAGTTTAATTTCTATAAATAAGCATTCCTTGAAGGTTGAGACCAGGTTTATATTTTCTGCGTATAGGGAATTTAAGACGTATATTATAATACCCCTACCTTCATTATTTTCTATATTCTTGGAGAACAGTGTATAGCCTTCTAAGGAAAATTCTGGTATGGTTACAGTGCATTTGGGGTTTTTTGGTTTTACCTCATTAATTGCTATTATGTGGGGTTTCAGTTCTTTAATTCTTTGTTCAAATTCATTTTGCTTGTTCCTTAGTTGGTCAGCATTGGTATTAAAACACAGAATGTTGCCTATGTCATTAAGATTATTTTTATTTACATTTGTTTTACCATCCGTAACTCTAGGTGGATGTGTAGTCTTTACTGGCTTTTCCTTATCTTTCTTATTTTTCTCTCCCATGGTGGACCCCTGACTCTGTACAGGTATTCCCCCGACTTGTCTGCAGCTTCCTGCCTCTTTGCTTCTTCATAGAGCTTTTTTGATTCCTCCCTTTCTTGTTTAGTTTTGTCATGATCAATTTTTATGTTTTTGAACTTGTCATTTTCTCTGATGTGATGGAACCTTCGAAGAAGGGTTCGTTTTTTGTCAGTATGTGTTAATGTGATTAGAACCGGTCTGGGACCGGTTGCATTTTCCTTGGCTTCCCCAAGCCTCCTCGTTTCTGTGACATCAGTGTCTGTGAAATTATTTCTGTACACATTTCTAAAATTTGTTCTATGTCATGTTGTTGTCTCGTAGTTTTTAGTTGTGATGTAGATTCTGGTAAGTTGAAAATGATTACGTTGTTGAGTCTTTTTTCTCTGTCTTTTGATTCCATGTTCTGTTCTTTTACCTGAATTTGTACAACTTCCTTAACTTCATTTGGGCTAATGACTTTGCTTGGGTTTTTCTCCAACTGAGCTTCTTTGATCATTTCGATGACTCTTGTTTCGTCCACTTTGGTTCTGATTTCTTTCTCTAGTTCAATAATTCTTTCTTCCACTTTCTTAAGGAACTTCTGACACCTTTCTTTGCAGCTTTTTTAATTTTTCAACCAGAACCAGTGAATTTGTGGTTTGTCCATCATAATTTTATATTCCTTATCTGTTATTTCAACACATTCAATGCAGTAATGTTTATCACAGTACTCGCATTCCAACAATTTGTGGTTAGGTCCTTTGAAATTTTGTTTACACCCTGTGCATATCCATACGTCATCATCATCGGTCATCCATTCAGAGTCATTTTTACTTTTTGTCCTTGGTTTTTTTTTACTTGCCATAACCTGGTTACTTTAGTTTTATTTATTTTATGTCTACTTTAAGACTGAGTTAGAGTAACTATTATTTATTGCTTATATATATTTTTTATAATATTATGTTGTGCAAGGTATCATGGCAGTGCTGGGAGAAAGAGATTGAGTCTGGGGGGTTGATCGGAGACTCAATGGTTTATTTACAGAAACGAAGAGTGATACCCAGGGCGACTCTGGGTATATTGAGTTATCTTGATGAAAGGGCCAAATTAGTATAAGGTCAAGAATTTGTGCAGGATGGTTGAAGAAATGTATTTATGTCTAACTAATTTCTAGTGTTTTGTCTAACTACTGTTTATGTCCGATTTCCTATGTCTAAGTTTTGTATGTCGAGCGTTGCTTGGGGTTCTTTTTTCCTTTGTTTACTTTAATATGGCGGGAAAAATTCGATTTCAAAGTTAGTTATTTTGGGAATCCTAGAAGGTAGAAGTTATTTAATTTTGGTACTGTTAACAGTATCTAGTTTGACTTGTGCTGTGAGTTTAACTATTAGTTAAAGAACTTTGAATGTTTAGTTAGGATTAAGATTTTGAGAAGCCGTTGCTACGTACGCTTGTGCACCTGAACCGGAACCGGACATCACATATATATATATATATATATATATATATATATATATATATATATATATATATATATATATATATATATATATATATATATATATATATATATATATATATATATATATATATATATATATATACTATATACATTTTAAAATTTATCATTAACAAACGACAATTAATAACCATTTATACCATACTAATTATCATCTTCTCAGAAACACTATATAAAACTGGAATATGTTTTTGTTTTTAAATTTTAAATTGCTTAAAGGTGCTTAAATAAAATCTATTTTTTTTGCTAGTCTCATTTCAAATTAATTTCGCGAAAAACCAAACCTACCTAGTATCCACTGAAACCTGCTAGCTCGTTTGTGCAACTTTTGTATGTAGTTTTTTCTTGTGTGAAATCATCAGTAAAACTATTAAATTAGTTAATGCTTGTTCAAGCATTAACTGAAGTGAGAATCGAAATGCTAGAAAAATCACGAATTTCTTCCTTGGTGAAATTTCGTAACTTTGTCATGTGATCGGCGAGAGGATGCAAATCACATCAATGATCAGCCTTGACCCACACAGTGTTTACCATTTTGGATATCCACTATTTTGACCCTTACCAGATCTGACGACCGAAGCCAATTCTTTCGATGAATTTTTTGTTAGTCACACATCAATGTGACTACGGCATTGTCGAACTGTGAGTCAAAGACATGATAATAATTCCACTACCTGCGTCCGTTTCACTGGATTATAATGCTTAATAGTCGCCGATGTGCCGGTGAACTGAATAGAGCAGGTATCACAAGTGATAACTGTCCCGACGCAGGGTCAGGCGCATAACTTGCAATTATATTGACAAGGTTGAAAGAGCGATGGTGTTTACACGACCGATTCTTGTACTGCGATATCGCCCGATAACCGATAAATTGGACTAAGATCGCCTGTGTAAACCGGCTTTCACATGTACTTGATTTTGGGCAACACATGCCCAGCGCTTATGTCATGTAATAAATAATCCTTGAATGGCATATACATCTCATCATCAAAAGTGCTCGTGAAAAAGCGGGAAAATGCTCGTAAAAAACAAACGGGATACGTAATCCACCAATCAACTTTCGTCGTTTTTGCTGCTTTTTTTCTCTTTCCTAACGTGCTATTTTGATGTACCGTTCTCGTTCGCAGTAAACGCACGCGTGAGAAAATGTTCCATCATTTGAGATAAAACAAAACTAAAGATAACGTGTGAATAGAATGGCATCGAATGCAGCAAGTAGATCTATTTTACCGTTTGTTGTTTTTTTTTATTACAAACAATCGGGACGTTTTGTTCAAAAAGCGGGAACGCGGGACTAATTGAAAAAAGCAGTATTTCCCGCCCGAAAACGGTAATGTTGACACCTACGGAATGGACTGACGTTTCGGTTTTTTGAAATGTGAATGTTGACATAGTTTTACCTCTCAAGAAAATTGTGGTTCTTTCTACGAATCTATCGACCTTCATCGGCGGCTGGCACCTTAGCGATGTCAGTCCGCTGACCAATAAGCTGCCGTAATAGTCGCTAATTAGTACATTAAATGTGTTGGCCTAGGCTTATATTGCAATTCAAGTGATACATAATAAGAAGACAAAATAACGCGAATGAGATATGGGCGTATTTCTGTATAAAATAAAAAGGTAAGGCACTTTTTTCAGCCAGGCAACCCTTTATTTTAGTTTTAGGCACCATTTTTTAACCAGGCAGCAGCGGATCCAGAGGGGTCTTATGGGTCTCAACACCCCCCAGGCCATGAAGTGGGGGTTTTAGACCCCCCTGTGTCCGTGACAAATATTACGTTAAAGGAACACGAAAGGGAGACCGGGACTAGTCCGCCCCCGAGGCAAGTCCGCCAACCGGCTTTACTCCGTGCCGTTGCAGAATTTAGTCATTTCGGTCACACGATTAAGTCACATGACCATCAAACTACACACAGCACAGTGTTCGAAATTTCCACAACATTTTTTTCTTTAAAATCTTCTTTACAGGCACTGTAATGGCTATTAACGCCTATTTTTATGGAAAAAAAACTTGCTTGCTATCTAGTTATTTCGACCTGTAGTTATTCTACTTTTACATTTGCTGTATGTCGCTCTGAATATGAGCGTCTGCTAAATGATTAAATTGTAAATTGTGGTCTAAACCATTGTTACTGGAGTAATGCGCTTGCAAACACAGTGGTCTGAAATTCTGAGAAGTAAAATGCCAAGGTAAAATCTGCCCCAAATAGATACTCATTGGTGGCATTACTGCAGACACCCAACAGATGGCGCCCTTAACCACAGAACACACACTCATCAATGGTATCAGTGGAATGATTTAAGATGTTTTTAACAGAAATTAACTGAATTAATACAGAGTGAGCTGAATGAATCAGCAAAACTACCAACATAATGATGTTGAGTCCTGCAAAAACGGTCATGTTCTGCGAAAGCCGTCGAGTTCTTGCTGCGAGATCGAACGAGTTCTGCGAAAACTGTCTAGTTCTGCAAAACTGTCGAGTTCTTGTTGCGAGATCGAACGAGTTCTGCGAAAACTGTCTAGTTCTGCAAAACCGTCGAGTTCTTGTTGCGAGATCGAACGAGTTCTGCGAAAACTGTCTAGTTCTGCAAAAACCGTCGAGTTCTTGTTGCGAGATCGAACGAGTTCTGCGAAAACTGTCTAGTTCTGCAAAAACCGTCGAGTTCTTGTTGCGAGATCGAACGAGTTCTGCGAAAACTGTCTAGTTCTGCAAAAACCGTCGAGTTCTTGTTGCGAGATTGAACGAGTTCTGCGAAAACTGTCTAGTTCTGCAAAAACCGTCGAGTTCTAGCACATACGAACCAGAGCAACCTCACACACAGCAACAGACGAACCAGAGTAGCTTCACACACAGCAACAGACGAACCAGAGTAGCCTCACACACAGCCACAGACGAACTAGAGTAGCCTCACACACAGCAACAACCGAACCAGAGTAGCCTCACACACAGCAACAGACGAACCAGAGTAGCCTCACACACAACAACAGACGAACCAGAGTAGCCTCACACACAGCAACAGACGAACCAGAGTAGCTTCACACACAGCCACAGACGAACCAGAGTAGCTTCACACACAGCAACAGACGAACCAGATTAGCCTCACACACAGCAACAGACGAACCAGAGTAGCCTCACACACAGCAACAGACGAACCAGAGTAGCTTCACACACAGCAACAGACGAACCAGAGTAGCTTCACACACAGCAACAGACGAACCAGAGTAGCCTCACACACAGCAACAGACGAACCAGAGTAGCCTCACACACAGCTACAGACGAACCAGAGTAGCCTCACACACAGCAACAGACGAACCAGAGTAGCTTCACACACAGCAACAGACGAACCAGAGTAGCCTTACACACAGCAACAGACGAACCAGAGTAGCTTCACACACAGCAACAGACGAACCAGAGTAGCCTCACACACAGCAACAGACGAACCAGAGTAGCTTCACACACAGCCACATACGAACCAGAGTAGCCTCACACACAGCAACAGACGAACCAGAGTAGCTTCACACACAGCAACAGACGAACCAGAGTAGCCTCACACACAGCAACAGACGAGCCAGAGTAGCTTCACACACAGCAACAGACGAACCAGAGTAGCCTCACACACAGCAACAACCGAACCAGAGCAGCCTCACACACAGCAACAGACGAACCAGAGTAGCCTCACACGCAGCCACAGACGAAATAGGGGTAATTACATCCCTCCCTCCCTCCCTCCCTCCCTCCCTCCCTCCCTCCCTCCCTCCCTCCCTCCCTCCCTTCAGATTGCGCACCTATCTGCAGATTGCGCGGATCCAGCAAATGCGCCCAACAGACGCGCTGGTCGTTTGATGAAAATCGTCTGCATCAGTTCTTTCAGACCGGACTTTCAAGATAACAATTGGCATTTTTACAGGTACAAATTTAAACTATCCTATCAAACCATTAACGTCTTTGATTATCTTAATCATAATAACAAGTAATACACGTTTCAAAATCACATTTCGCTGTCATTAAGCCTATTTTAACACAAAGCCAAGAGGAGTGGTTTTAATGACATGATTAGGCTTAGCTATTTTCAAAATGGCATATCGACCGTATTTCAAGAACCTATGCTGTCTGGTTGGTATTATGACAGTAACCCCTACTAAATATTTCATTTAAGCCAGACTTGTGCTAGTTACCTGTCTACGTCATCCGTTTAAGCCAGACTTATTCTATTTATCCAAGGAGAGCAAGCCCATGAGATTAATTCACTAGGCTTCGTGTAAAAGTAAAAGTGTAGGCTTATGTAGGAATTCATTTTATTTGTGTTATTGTTACAGCTTGGCACCAAGAAAATGCACAATGCGACAGGTTGCGACCTGTCAAAATGCTCATGGCATTCGACATAACAAATAAACCGAAAAGGAGCCCCAACGAAGGTAATAAATTGCCTAACACTGCAAGACCACTGTTACATATTGGGCATTTGTACAAAAACCCCGAAAGTTGAAACGGGGATATATGGGTAAGCCACTATATACATTATACTAAATATTACAGTAAATACAGACGGCAAAAATTTCATTTTGCGTTAAGAAAAACATTGTGAGAAAATAACATATTGTCGGATATTCTTAAATGCAAGATCAAAACTTGGATCTGCTTGTGTTGTCTGGTCTTCAATTAGTGGTCTACTTTTTTCAGACATGCCTATATTGGATGATATTTCAGCAAAAGAACATGAACTGAAACAGTTCTGGATGCAGTCATTTTTTGACCGTTTGTTGAGAGATACCAAAGTGCTGCAGATTGGTGTTCACACAGATGTACCATGTGATGGGAACTGCTTTTTTCACTGCGTGTCAGACCAGAAGAAACATTTGGGTATGTAGCCACGCAGCCACGCAGCCACGCACAGCTTCGGTCTGACCTTGTATGCAGCCTTCAAAACTTGGTAAGTGACCGAAAGAACGGATTGGCGATAACATATGCCCAAAAACATATCGTGTAAGAGAAACAGGTCATTATTATATATTGTGGAAAGGAACTAAACTAATTATATCATAGACTCAGCAAGAGACTCGTCTACTAGTACACTATATCGTCAATTGTTTTCAAAGAAGACGGCAAACCTGTCAAGTATCGTGGAGCAAGAAAGTGGAAACTAAATAAATAGACCACCTCCGACAAATGCAGGCATTTGGAGACATTTCACTAACCTGAAGCAACTAAAAGGTGTACCCCCATCTCTGATATAAATTGCTATATTCTTTTCCTTATAGGATATTGGTGACCATCTTTTCGAGTTTTGCACCCCGGAATACCTGTTGCAATGAGTAAGAGAGGCACTTGGGTTGATGACGCTGCCGTCCAAGGAATGGCCAAAATGTTGGGACGTAATTTACACATTGTGACAAGCCAGGAGCAGAGCACGAAACAAGGCTACTCGGTCAACAAAATCACAGCCAATTCTAACTCTGGCACTCGAGATCCTCTGATCTTCGGACATGTTGGAGAGCAGCATTGCATAAGTGTTGGTTATAATGATACTTCAGTTGGTTTTTTCTTCATAACAACATATGAATACGGACAGGCTGATGAATAAGTATAACGATCTATTGTTGAAATTAAGGTGCTTGTGTGGTATGAGTTATTAGTGTAAGAACATGCTATCGTGCAGAATGTTTAATAAAAAGATTTTCACTTGACTTTGTATCTTAATGTTGCAAATGTTTAACAAAATCATACACTCAACACCCGTGCACCCGTGCACCCGCGCACACACACGCACGCACACACACACACACACGAATACGCGCGCACACACAGTTGAACAACAGTTATTAAAACACAGCTGATATAAACTGAGTTTCTAGTTGTTTCCAGCACCTGGCAACGTTCTATTAACTTTCTTTGCAATTATATTGTGGTTAGAACGTTTTGGTCTTTTCCGGTCTCATTCAACTAGTTAGCGTTTTCAGAACTTTATCGCCAAACCGACCTCAGTGGTTCTTTAATGTCCCAAATTCAGACGGGAGCGACAACACCGACCGACAGTTATGAGAGATACACAGTCCACAACGTTGAGAGCCAGGTTTATACACCAAATGTACCTTGTCCGGTTTGCGTCTTGAATTCTGAACTTTGGCATGAAAGGCGGGTGTGCTAATCACTACATTTATATTTTTGGGTTTGTAATAATTATAAGTGCACAACATCATTTAGTTTTGTCATACTGCTCTTCTTTCTATGGTGTACGTATTTCTATGGTGTGTTTTAATTTATAATAATAATAATAATTAACTTCTATGGCGCCTATATCCTCAGGAATCTGAGCTCAGAGGCGCAACAAAACATAATCATTAAGCTTAATCGTGAACAGGGACGCGCAAAAATCATTATCAGAACGAGGGACAACCGAAGATGTATGGTGGAAATGAAATTTGGAATAAATATGTCTTGAGTTATTTTCGGAAAATAGCTATACTTTCAGATGCTTTCAAAGTAATGGGGAGTTCATTCCAGACCCTAGGCGCAGCGACATAAAAAAGCGCGTTTACCCAAGTTCAGTTTTGTTTTAGGCACAGTAAGTTATTGTAAAAATGATGATCTAAGCTGCCTAGGGATATTTGACAGATTTAACAAGATTTAACAAAAGATTGCCATCTCGAACAACAAGTTCCAGATGGCAAGTGGACAAGGAAGCCATTGGCTTATCGAGAGTCCAACAATTTTCTCATCTATGTGTAGCCCGCCCTTATCAAATATCTGTCAATTCTATTTCTAAACATATTCACACTACTAGCATTAACACAATCATTTGGCAGTTTGTTCCATTCATTTATCACCCTCTGTGAGAAAGAGTACTTTCTCATGTCCAACCTACACTGCTCCTTAACTAATGCTGCTTTGTGTCCTCTGGTACTACTGCCTTCTTTAAGTTTGAAGAACATATCAACATCCTCATAACCGTTCACTATTTTAAACACTTCTATTTGGTATCCTCTTAGATTCCTGGTCTCTAGTGTTGTCAAACCACATTGTAATAAACGACTTTTGTAACTAAGGTATCTCAATTCTGGAATCATTTTGGTTGCTCTTCGTTGTATTCTTTCTAGCTTTTCTATGTCCTTTTTATGAGACGGCCTCCATGCTTGAATACAATATTCCAAATGTGGTCTAACTATTGCTTTGTACAGGGGTACAATTAATGTTTCTCCTTATACGTGATATTTCTCCTAATTCGCCCTGGAATTTGATTTCCTTTCGAAGCAGCAAACCCACATTGCTCTGAAACTTTCATGTCAGCAAAAAATGTTACTCCAAAGTCCTTTTCTTGTGTAGTTCTGCCTAGTACAGCATCCCCCATTTTATATTCCTCGTCCATATTTCCATGTCCTATGTGTATACATTTACACTTCCCAAAATTTAATAACATTTGCCATTTTTCTGACCATTTAACACATTTTTCTAGATCATCGAATACTTTCGTGTCATCTGCAAATTTTAGTACTTTGCTAGATATGTCATCCTCCAAATCATTTATATACATTAAAAACAGTTTAGGGCATAATACTGATCCCTGTGGTACCCCACTCAAAACAGATTTCCAATTTGAAATCTCACCATCTACTATTACTCTCTGTCTTCTGTGTGTAAGCCACTTTTCTATCCAGTTGATTACATCATTACCTATACCATGGGGTTTTAGTTTAAGTAACAATCTTTGATGTGGCACTTTATCGAAAGCTTTCTGAAAACCTAAGTAGACAACATCCACTGGTGACCCGTCATCTACCCACTTTGTCATTTCTTCCAAAAACATAAGAGATTAGTTAGACACGACCTTGCTTTTAGGAATCCATGTTGAGATGTATTTATTATTTTATGTTTTACAAGGAATTCCACCATGTGGTCTTTAATTAATGTTTCGAGTAATTTACATACAACTGATATTAAACTCACTGGTCTGTAATTTTCTGGCTTCTTCCTCGATCCTTTCTTAAATAGCGACGTAGTGTTTGATTTTTACCATTCTGAACGAACTAGTCCTTATTCTAGTGACAAGTTAAACAATTTTGCAAGTGGTGTACTAATTTGCTCTACAATTTCCTTAAGCAGTTTTGGTGGTATCCCATCAACTCCATGCGATTTATTATCTTTCATCTTCTTAATTTTCTTTGCTATCATTTCAGGAGTTACCAATAACTGCCCTAATTGTTCTGATTTATTGCCCTCAAATTTTTTCAATGGAACTGGAAGTGAGCTGATATCTTCTGTGGTAAAATCTGAGCTGAAGCTGCAGGAGACCAGCCAAGTAGGGT